>UCOK01018651.1:0-19103 GCA_900474325.1 Synergus umbraculus | reverse complement strand
GGGACTCACTCTACACGGAGAAAAATGGAAGTCAGCGATTTAGTAACCTTTACACAAATTCTGTAAACAAAACTTTTATTATAAGACAGAGTCCAAAAATACAGTAATCATTCCTCAACAGATCAGTAATGATTACTGTATTTTTGGACTCTGTCTTATAATAAAAGTTTTGTTTACAGAATTTGTGTAAAGGTTACTAAACCCGTGACTTCCATTTTTCTCCGTGTACAAATAAATTTAGGTGAATTCGTTGATAAAAAGGCGATTGAAGAAATGAATGAACTCGAAGACGACAAAGAGCGGACTTGTTCGAAGCAGAAACGATGAACAATATTTCGGCAAATAACGACCCATGGTATCTATTCTATGCTCAATTTGACCTCACAACTTGTTTCCATACAATTGAAACTGTCAACCTCTCATTGGAATCTCGATATGATTTTATCCGCCACGCTATAAAAAATCAAATGCACACAAAACGAATTAGCACTATCACCCTATTTCACAGCATGATTTCTAGAATTAAGTTATTCACAAATCGATTTACGTCATTCATAGAATTTTAAATGAATATAGCGCGCTAAATATGACATGCATGTCACAACTCATATGGGGCATTATTCCTCAAGTACCACACTCATAATTCGACTTTGTTTGACCGAACTCAAACTTAGGTAAAGGAGGGGAGATAGGGGAGGGGGAATTTTTATAATTTTTTCGATTTTGTGCGGTTTCGTGCTACTTCGAAGGTATTAAGCTCCTTTCCTATGGAATATACAAAATTTTGTCCCACATGTTTTTGATAGCTTTTTTCCTGGTCTATCGAATGTTTATAACCATTTTTAAAAAAAAATTGAAAATTTGACCGATTTTTTTGAAAATGAAAATATTTTTGAGTTTTGCAGAAAAAAGGCATGTTTTTTTTTTGGTCTTAAAATAAAGCTTAAGTATTTATCTTTCGATGCTGCATTGTACAGGGTTGAGACTGTTATTAAAGTTTTCTAATGCCTGCATTACAGTCATTGTAGGGACGTAATATTAAGGAAATAAATTTCTATCTAATAAATATATTGTAATACGCGGAAATAGTGTCATCGTGCACGTCATTATTGCGTTAGGTGTAGAGTTCGATTTTATTTATAAGCTATTTTACACTTATCCTTCTTTCCCGTCTTGTTTCTGATTGCTTACAACTTCTTAACATTCTCATTTACTAAAAAATAAAAAACTTCTTTGGTCTTTTCGATTTTTTATTTTCGGTTCACTGCTCTCTGTATTGTACAGAGTTGAGGCTGTCCTTAAAGTTTTCTAATGGCTGCATTACACTCATTATAGGGACGTAATATTAATGAAAAAAACTATTTCCACGTATTACAATATATTTATTAGATAGAAATTTATTTCCTTAATATTACGTCCCTACAATGACTGTAATGCAGGCATTAGAAAACTTTAATGACAGTCTCAATCCTGTAAAGTGCAGCATCGAAAGATAAAGACTTAAGCTTTATTTTGAGACAAAGAAAAAAACAAAAAAAACATGTCATTTTTCTGCAAAAGTCAAAACTATTTTGATTTTCAATAAAATCGGTCAAATTTTCAATGTCTGTAAAAATGGTTATAAACATTCGATAGACCAGGAAAAAAGCTATCAAAAACATCTGAGACAAAATTTTGTATATTCCATAGGAAAGGATCTTAATACCTTCGAAATAGCACGAAATCGCACAAAATCGAAAAAATTCGAAAAATTCCCCCTCCCCTATCTCGGTAAATTTTTATGCAATTAAAAAAATCTTTTTCCTCTAAAGTTGTACCTAGTAGGACTACACTTTACCCAAGTTTAAGTTCGATCAGACAAAGTTGAATTCTGAGGGTGGTACACTTGAGGAATAATGCCCCATATATGTTTTTTGCTTTTTATGTGTTTTCCTTACTGCCCGTGTGGAAAAGCCGGTTGGGGCCCAATTGGGCCCCAGTTAATTTGCCCAACTCCCAATTAGGGTTCCCGATCACACCCCAACAAATGCCCAACTACTAATTGGGTTCTAGTCGGGGTTGTAACGCTGAGTAGTGCTTATGCCCAAAATGGGGTTACACTCTTAATGCCCGATGAATTTAAATAGTACAAATTATTAAAATTTCATCATAATTGGTCACAAGACACAATCCAAATTACAACTAAAATACTATTTTTCTAATACAACTATTATATTTCACGATTTTTTTTACAAATAGGATTGCCCAGTTGGGTCCAGATTGGCGCCCAATTAATAATTGGGCTTAATTGGGAAGATTTCCACACGGGTGATTATAATACCTATACAAATATTATTCGCTGCAGGTGGTGTTATAGAGCTTTGCAATCAAAATACAATTCCAATTTTTGATTCTCCTCATCTTTTGAAAGAAATTAGAAATAAATTTCTGACAAAAAACATTGAGATTGTTTTTAATGAAAATTCAGATGAGCAAAGACAACAAGAACGGTAGAAACCACTTAACGAAAAAAAGGAAATTTCAAAATATTTGTTAGATAAGGAACTTCTGTTGAAATTTAAACAGGAAATAAGCGTGGATGGTGGTAAAAAAAGAGAACGCAATCCTCTGATTGCAACTTGGGATATATGTGAATTGGTATATGACATTAACTGTAAAAGCGTCAATCAAATCCGAAGATATGTTCCTAAATTAACTGACGGTCACATTGTTCAAAAAACAATAAGAAAAATGAGAATTTACCCGGCTGCACAAGTTCTAAGCATATCATTTGCTTCATTTATACGTCTTCCTTGCAACATGAAAGGTTTGTTAAATCTATTATTTATTATTTTCGATACTTTCTGTATGTACGAACAAATATTTTCGGTTTATACAGAAGGAATAATGACAACGGAAGGCATAAAAGTTGTATCCAAACAGGCAGGCATAGTCACATCCGAAGTTTTAAGAATCTTCAATCACTCATTTGACTCGATTAACGGATCAGCTAACATGGACAAAAGAGAAAAAAATGATCTTCGAAGGGCTGTTACTACAAATTCTGTTCATGCAGCTTGGCCTCTAACAACTTGGCCTCTAACCGCGAGACTATGTCTCGGCAATCCTTACTCTTGATAAATTCGAGGAACTCAAATTTATACCGCGCCAGTTATTTATTCGAAATAAATAACGATGGGTTCCAATTCCACAGATCCTGTAATATCCTAAAAAAAAACAACTACTAGCTCAGGTTAGGTCATCGCAACATCTCAAGGTCACAGGTTTAAAGAGCATCACGGAAAGAAATCGAGACCAGATTTCATGAGAAACAATTGATATATTTGACAAACAAAATCGGAAATATGAGAATCAAACAGTTAGACAATAATTGATTAAATCGTGAAAAATCATTAGTTTGATTTACAGAAATCTTTGAAGTTAAATTTAATTTGAATTTACATAGAAAAGCGAAATGATAATTAATAAACAAAATATTGAAAACTTCAAACTTTAATTTAAATCAGAGAATCAAATAGAGGATTTGATTCTCTAATGGCGGACGTATGTCTGATGGGCGTGTTACGCAACACTACAACCACATCAGGGATCGTCATTATCTGAATTTAATAATGCAATAAAAAATCAAGAGCGAACATAATATACGCGGAAACAAGATAAGATCAGTAAAAAAATTTATAAAAATAAGAAGTGAGCACTCCGAAATAGCACAAATGATGAAAAAGATCGAAAATGGTCAAGCTCGGCAAAGTAGCTCCAAAATTACAAATATCGAAACCAATAATGCTACTTTGCTAAACTTGCTAGCACAATATAAAACCATACCTCTGCCATTATATAAATCCCAGAATATCAACAAATAAATCCTTCAAATAAATTCCTTGGTTATATAACGATAATTAGTCCTCAATAAACGGACAACGATAACAGATAACTTTTCAGTTCGACTTCCAGAAAGAGAATGACGCTCAGGGAACGAGGCGGAAGTTTGTTGACAGGTGGACGGAAGTTAGTCAGCCACCATCATGAATATCGAGTCTGACGCAGCCAATCACAGTAGTTATTGAAATCATGTGATTAGTGACGTAGTAAAAAAAAGTCTTGTCACTAGTCACCAATATAACCACTAAACAATGCGCCCTGCACTCGCTCTTAAAAGTGTTCATAAAGAGTTACAGAATGACTGAGCATTCTTTGTAATGTTTTTTTTGAAAATCATTAAGAACTCGTAGACGAGTGATCCTTAATATATCAAGCTGTCCGGGCTCCTGAATAGAAAATCATATATTCGTTAGACGCGCGGAACCCCGCGCGTCACAGCTGTCTACTGAGGCGGCAGATTCACAGCCTGAGTGGTGACGGGCTCCGGCGTCTGGCGGAAGTACTAATAATATTTGAATGGACGTCCTTCCTTCAATAATCTCTGAATCCTTCATCATATCCTGGTGTCGTTGATGATTAGGAATGGCTCGAGGTTTACATAAAAATAAATATGATCGAAAAAAATTAGATTTAATAACTAATTTCGAGAGTGCTCCGAAAGTTCGTGGTGTGGCTCTCTTTCTGGTCGCTTATAATACAACGTGAGTCAAAATAGCTATTGTCTCCGGTGCCGGCTAACTATATATTTTGACGTTACAGATAAAAATGTTGTAACGATTCTTTGGTCTGTGGTAATATTAATTTATCTTCTAAATAAAGCTTAAGTATATTATTAATTGCTAAACCTGAAAAGTAAGACCTTATGCCCTCTTATAGGCTAGAATCGAAGGGAAGTGGGAAAGGTTCCTGAGAGAGGCAAGTAAATACGCTAAGATTTCAATAACAATATTAGATGTGGGTTTATTCCAATAATAAGTGCCAAAAAACTGAGATGTTTCAACCTTGCACGGATGCGGAATGACTCGACACAATTCTAAACCTCTTGATATAGAAAGACTCGATATAAACTAGATATTAATCATCGCAAATCGAGCAATGCTGAAACATCCTGGATACAGATTACTAACCCTTTTAGAGGTTGAGATTAGATCCCTGTCTAACTATCCCTCGAGTCCCTGTCTGAGATCGAAAATCAAAAATGGTATGGAACCTTTATTAATTACAATGTTAAAATTCTCAGACTTTAACACGCTCTTTCCCTTTCCTCGAGGTATTCGCAACTTAGCTACCGTATCGCGCTCGCAAACTATGACTCGTTTCAAGAATCGAGACCCCCGGTGGGTGTAATCGTGTCTCGATAAATTCAATTCGAAACCAGAACCCTTTTGCGAATTGGGCCTCAGCGCGCGCACCGTGATTCTACCCTTGCCTGAGTTTATATTCAAACCCTTAACGAACCGTGATTTTAGATATAGTACAACCCCTTCGCTGGTGCTGGACGACGATAGTGGGCCAGCGCTCGTTTCTTATCCCCGTTAAAATTCATCATATTGATGGGAAAGACTGCCGCCAGGTACCTAGCGTAATTAGGCACTACTACTCGTCGATCGATAATTGTAATTAGCCCAGCGCAGTGCTCTGCCGTGCCGGTACGTGCAAGATGGTTTGCCTATATTACGGTATAGCGCTACCGTTATATATCCCCCTTTTCAAAAAAGTCAAAGTCATAAGACTTTTTTGCAATCAAAACTCCAAACAAATAAGGGTGTCGAGATTGCTCCTGCTGTAGGAACATCCTTGTTCATTCTTCCTTGGCACGTTTGGGTGGAAGGATGCCACTCACATTCTCCCGCTCATGAAAATCTGGTCCAAAGAGTTCAAGAAGCCTCTGATCCAAAGATGGCCTCTCTATTCCATCTCGCAGAATCCCTCATCCTTACTATCGGAGAACTCTAGAGTGTCAGTGCTGGCGGTATAGCGCTACCGTTATAATGTGCAACGTCAATACTTCTAGTTTGAGATGCGAAAAAGCTTCAAGGAACATCTCAGATTCATTGATCGTAGGACAGGAAAATCAGTATCAGTGCCTGAATTACAAAACTGATGCAGCTCATTCAACGGATTCCTACAGCTACAAAACAGCTTATAAAGGTTATGTGTAAAAAAGTTCTCGCCTCGTAATGTCAATTAGGATTCCATCGAGAATTTCTTCTGCATGATCAGAAGTCATGGCAGACAAAATATCAATCCGACGTCTACACAATTTGAATCTTTTTACAAGTCCCTGCTGATTAATAATTTGATGGCTGCTAATAATATTAAAAGGAACTGTCAAGAAGATGAAGATAAACCACTTTACTCTCTCCGAAACGTCGTTCAAAGAGCCGAAAAAGTTCCAGAGGTAAATGATGGAACTGCCTCCAACACCTACGTTCTCTTTTCTGAAGACGTTGCACCTAGTTGTGATAATACCACCAATAAACCACGAATTCTAAGGAAGGTGTTGCAAGGCACTGAACTTAAAGGATGCACAGAATGTGGAAAGAGTTTCTCCAACACCAGCCACCTTCAGCAGCTCTTTAAGGATGCACAAAAATGTCTGGAAGCTAATATTCCATCTTACTGCTACAGAAGCAAAGTTGTGCATAACTTAACGATGCCCCTTATTGCAAGCATCGACTTCGCTTTTCATCAGTGCGAAAAGCATTATCAGACATTCGTACAACTTTTTTGTAATATATACGCTGAAGAATTTGTGATTTCTTGGTGGCGACAGAGCACAAGCAGATCTTTCAAGACAAGCTCTTCAACAATTCAAAAAAAACTTCACAAAAAGAATCGTTAATAACAATTGTTTATAATATTGTGTACATATATTATGTATATAAATTACATATAAACCTTGAGTGTTCAAGAAATTTTTGTTTAAATTTGTCATCTTTCCACTATTTGTAAGAAACGCAACAATAAAATGGAAGCGTTGACTTTATTATCAGAAAATTTAGAATCAAGGAAATTTTAATTAAAATTTGCTGCATTCTTAATTTTCTGATAATAAAGACTACATTTTCAATATTATTAAAACTTTAATTAATTCAAATTTCCCGCGTTACAACCCCCATATTTGAATAAGGTTTCTGATATTAAGTTAGGTGGTGCTGCAAAAACTGTCACACTATTTTAATGCAGAGGTTCCACCCACTGAAGGGGAAGTGTCACCCTGTATAGGGTGACACTTCCCGGATGTCGAATACTTTTGCAACGCGGTCTTTCACAGGTAGTCCCTAAGTTCGTCGAAGGAGTCTATCCCTACGTCGGAAGATAATGATGATAGGGAGAGTTGGTCGACCGGGGCGTAAAGTTCGTTAGTGGCGAAAGAGTCTGGGAAAACTTGAAACTTGATTGCACTCTGTTCCGGAAATGAAAGGAGTTTTCTCCCCTAACTCGGCCCTGCGCCTGGCGTTTAGTCGCTCAGGAAGGTTAGGGCGGTATAGCAGTTGGCACACATTGTTGTCGACAGAGGAGAAAATGTCGTAAGAGGTATCCCTACACACCGGGGGTCGTAACCAGTCACTGTTGGTATAATCGTTGCACCGAAAAACTGTTCATTATGACAGGGATTCACTGGTGTTAACGTAACGGGACACTGAAACCGACACTGAAAGACACATTCACATGCGCTGAGATTTCGTAGATCCGAAGGAGGATGCTTTGAATTTTCCATCAGATTTGACTCTATCAAACTGGGACCGATTCCGTTCGGCGTTTGGCGGGTGAAGAAAAAGACACGAAACACTTTTATTGCGTGCGACAATTTGATGTTCGAACTTTGTCGATACATCTATGTAGTAATAAACTATAAATAGAATCCACATGAGTTCTTCTATACACAAAAAAAAAAGAAAATATGAAAATCACGTTTTACGTGGTCGTAAATCGTATCTGGGCAGAGGTTTCTGTTCCTGGTGAACATTCTTTCTGTAATCTCCAGGTCGTCCGAGTCACCAAAGACTCTCCACATCCTTTCTGCTGAAGCTGCTATGGGAATCAGAAACTGCTAGCTAAATTAGTGTTGAATCAATAAGACTCGTCTGGTCATCGGCTGTGACCTGGTGGGTGTTATCGGGTCTCAACAAAGTGGGTTGACTCGTTTCTTGAGTCTCAATGTCGTGACTTGAGTTAAAACCATCGGGTTCTTTGGACTCTCTAGGTCGTAGATTAGTATAGTCAATTTTTATAGTTCTCCCTTCCATCTGGACGAGATAAACTTCGCCTCCTAGATACGAGGATGACGTATAGGGCCCCTGGAATTTTGGGGCTAAATCCGCGTTGATGCCTCGTGCTTTATCGGAAAGAACATGGTTATGAACCAGAACTTTTTCACCAACGACAAACTTTGGAGGTTGGCGTGGTTGAGGATGATACTTCTTCAAGATATATGGGTCTTGGTGATTTCTAACCATATGTAGCAGGCCCTCGATCGGTTGACGAGAACTCTAAGCTGCGGAGGTTAAGAGAGGTTAAGACCATTCTCCTAGTCTTTTAGCGCGTGTTCCAAAAGTACCTGAATAAGATTGAATAAGTACATTGAATAAGATTTCTGGGATGTCCTGATCCCAATTGCGATGAGGCTTTACGTGAAGCCTCATCAGTTCAGTGGGATTCGATTGAGGGTGATAAATGGGCGTAGTCCATGAGACGGCTCCCCACCGGGTGAAAGCCTCTGCCCACATCCCACTCGTAAATTGAGTACCGTTGTCTGAGAGTATATTCCGTGGGTAGCCCTAACGGCTGAAGATTTCCGTGTTCATAATGCTAATGATCTTCTTTCTTGTAGCGTCTCCGATGGAAAATGCCTCAGTGCACCGTGAGTAGAGATCAGTGATCACTAACAATGAAGTCTTTTTTCGGGGGGATCTTGGATAAGGCCCCATAAGGTCGAGAGCTATGGTTTCCCAGGGATTCTGAGGTTGTCTGGGTCATTGTTTTATACTTCCGTGAGTAGGTAAGGATTTGTCGCTTGCGCAGAGTAGACAGGATTTAACGTAATCGCTGGTATTCCTTCGGATGGTGTCCCAGGTAAATAGCTCTTGAATTGACCTTTAAGTTTCCTCGCCTCTAGAATGGCCCGAGATTCTGGTGTCGTAATACTCATATAGAACCCTTTTTTAATAGTCTTTGGGTAAGAGTAGCAGCCACCGGGTCTCATATCATTGTCTGAAACCGTCAGCCATTTCCGACTCTTCCACACGGGAATCCATTACTGAATACAATTCAGCAAAACCTGAGAATATTTACAGATTTACAGTTTAGTGTAGCCCACAGCTCTGACGTGTCGGGTATTTGACGACTGTCGACCTTATGCTGGTCTCGAGATGGAGGAGATGAGTTGGTTCTCAAAGAAAACCCCGATCTCCGCTCTGGCTTGTGGTGTACCATTTTCAGTACAGGCTCCGTCAGTGAAAACTTTGATGATTCCTACGTCCTTTGGCTGCATGACGCTGGTAGTGGCGATGGTCGGAGTGTGATGTATCACGACATTGGGCGAGTTCTCACTGGGGATGAGACAGGTGGTCTTTTTCATCCAATGTTTCGATGGCTGTGCCTTCTCCACGGAAGGAGGTCAGCGCCTCAAATAGCGCCGTTTATGTAATCGTGCAATGCTTAAGAATGAAATCATATTCACCTATGAGACAGGCCCATCTGCCCGGTGTTGCGCTCGCATTTTTGAATTTTCCCAACCATTGCAACGCTGTGGTGTTGGTGAACAGAGTGAAATGACGAGCGTGCAGGTAATAATGCGCTATACAATTCCCAAATTAACTGCGCCATAGTGTTCAAAAGCCACAGTTTGCTTTTCCAGATAGATGCTTCTGATATATAATTCTAGCTTTACGCAGTTTTTTAATGATCGAAGTTATTTTATTTCTGTGACTCGGATTGCCTGCTGCTTGGGATGCCAGCAGCAAGCGAAGACGGTCAACTAGTTCGTTAGGGTAATACCAGTAGACGTAGTCAGTTTCCACAATTTTTCTTGCTAGCATATACTATGCTAGTGTACCTGCACTGATTGAGGAGCATCTTTGTGCTACATTAAACAGTAGGGTGGGTCGAGAAAAAAATTAGGAATCAGACATTCTTCCATATGGAAAAGTATCACATTGGGACCTTAAAAAAGTATACAAAATTTGAAGTCGAGATATAAATGTCTTAGTTACGCGCGCGCGAAAAATATGTTTTAAAAATTTCTTATTTGTAGCGATTTGCAATTTACCTTTATGTCAAATTCTTTTTCTGATCAGGGAGGTGAGAAAAATCTTCTCAATTTTTGACAGATTTTAAAAACTCATTCCTTACGAAATAATGACAGTTTAATTTGCCCCTAAAATAAATAAAAAAATTCTAACGCATATGTATATCACAGGAGAATTATTTCAGGTATTTAAATACATTATAGGTATAAAACTTCACTAAATACAAATTGACAAGTCAAAGGAATAAAAAATGAAAGGAGTCGCTCGTCTCAACCGAGCCACTTATGGGGATGAAAAGGGTGTCTATCGAATAGTTCTCAAGGGGTGTTAGCAGGTGGTTAGGACTAAAATATAAGACTGCTACAATGAGGGTAGCGTGAGATTTCTCTACGGGGGTCTGAGGGCTGACGGAGTTAAAATTTTGGCGAAATGACGGAGGCTGGACTGAGGTGATGAATGGCCGCGGAATTCTTAGCGGCGCGGTGGCGCACCCGTCCATTCATCTGTGTCCCGTTCCATAAAATAGTCCAATTCAGAAACCGTTCACATGTTGATGTGTTGATTTTTCATTTTTCAGATTTTTCAATTTTATACAGTGATAAAGCAATCAAATCCTTTCCTATAACTACCTTCAGCAAGATCACTGTCTTTATCAATGGAAATAAATCTTTACTCGTTAGTGTTCCAACACGCTGAGCACAAGTCTCGAAATTGAAAATAACTCAAGTTAGTATTTACATGATCATCATACACATGTCTCAAATTTTTTTTCAACCAGTGCTTGAATAGAACTAAGAGATTTATATTATCGCGAAATAGATATCAGTAATCTTTACCTCAAGGGACTTTCGACCTTTGAGTACTGTCCAAACTTGACACCAAACTAAAATTTTTCACAAAGTTTAGAGCGCCAGGTATTCTATGATACCACTCAACTTAACTTTCTTCATGATCTCCTGAAAATAGCTTAAAAAAATGTGGATCCAATTAGCTCAATTGGAGAGGGATCTCGTAGAGGCGCAAAACAGATCAGACAACATGGTTAAACAAAACTAAATTTATTTGTAAAAGAATGAGATGAGAATATTTACAATGAATTAGAAAGATGCATGATTAGTAAAATGTTTGAGATATCAGAAATAATAATCGAAATTGAGAAATAATACATTCTGTACAGTTTGAATCTAATGTATTTTGAATTTAACAATAAGATGATCTACATGACCGTACTTTAGCCTATGATGTAATGTCGCGTCTAAAAAAAGAAATTTGTTACGTAATTCTAAATTTATCTAAGCATTTTAGAGTATCCATTTAAATTATCATTGAAATTCACATAAAGAAATTAATTCGCAATAAATTCAAAATCTGAAAAAATCTAATACATTCTACAGTTTAGAATGATAAACTGAACTGCAATTATTCTAAAACGGCTCTACGCCTTCACATGGGCGTTCGACAAGCGTTACGTAATCTAGCAACATTGTTTTACAAACTCCAAAATACATATGAACAATTTATTTGGAAGAAATCAAATCACTGGTGCCTACCTTGCTTTCCGAAGACCAAAGAGAGAAAGAAACCAATTTACTTTCTACAGAAATGGCTCGTTACAATCCAGCTACTCGAAATTTCTACTAAATAGATCACAAAAACCAAAAGATATTCACAAAACGAACAGCCAGCACAGAACTGAATATTCGCTGGGCTTTCTGTCTGAGCGCGCAGTCGTTGTGTTACGTGGACGGTTGTAATGGAAGATGTGACTCATTATAATTCTAATCCTGTCATGAGACTACGCTAGATGGCGCAGTTTTCTGGCTTACCCTTATATCAGCCCTCTTAACATGATGATGAAATTATTTAAAATCGCCACCAATATCTGTCATGAACTGTCATGTTCAGATTTATCATATTAAAAAAAAATGGTTACTTCTTTATATTACTTTCTAGACTCAAGTTTCTACACAAAAACCTTTTTTTTTAATAAAACATCAATAGAAAAGCATATTCAATTATATAAATAATTGATAAACTTATTTATTTAATTATTCATACTTATTTATGTAATTCTATTTGCTTTTCAATTGTTTACTAGATTTTATTTTAATTATAATTCCATATTATCTGGAAATTATCTGATTGGTCATCTATTATCTACATTATCTTATGTTAGGGTTTTGAGACTACGCTAGATGGGGTGTATGTTCTGCCATTTCTAAAGTCCTAACCGTCCACCCTCTGATGGCTACGTTCACATGTTTTGACAGCTCATGTGGTGTTTTCACGCCAAATGCAAAATAGTGCAAGCTTTGCACGTATTAACTGATCATATACGTAGTAACGGAGGATGGAAAATATATACATATGGACAACTGACGCATCCCAGACGGTTGGCAATTTCGTCCCTCTCACTCAACTCTCACACATTCATACGTTCTCTCACGTACTCATTACAGCTAGTAGAATTCCTACTGACTGTTCTTTATTACTTCCCGTTTTTAGAAAATCTGTATGGGTAGAGGATCAGTAATGGGGTAAAAATTCACCACATTACAATGGGCATTTCTAGCCATACAGAAATAGGCTCTAATGTTGTCCTGTTTCTCACAGGCTACAACATCAAATATAATTATAGAATTTGGATGAGCCTCACTTGGTGGTGTTACTTGCTCATGCTCACTGAATGGAATGTACTCAACGCCATATACTTTATTTAATACGAGGTTAGGCCGCGCGCTTGAGCGCGCGTGTTTCGTCTATAGCAACTGAAATGACAATTTAAATTCGGGCGCCATATGAATTGACCAATAAGGTTAGCGCACTACACATGAAGTTAGCTGAAAGGTAACGCGAAATGTGGAACGCAATTTGAAGTTGTCTGAAATCCATGTCTTTTTTAGAAAAGAACTGCTTGAGTTATTTTGAATAAAAGTAAACATTTTTAAATTTTAGTCCATTTTGGTGAAGGACTAGTGTAAGTAATGCATTTGTTTTACCACAATTTTATGGTCCGCAGAACACTGCACGAATACTGTGTGGCAGTATCAGACTGCCATGCTGTTTCTTCTACTTTTCTGATATAACCAGGGTATCAAAGTTGACTATTGAAAGCTTCACAGGTTGTAACTTGAATCGCATCTTGACCTTGATATTCAGGTTAGTCGAATCCACATGTGTTGTTTCTCAAATGGCGTCTTAACCTTAACTGCTATGAAAGCTATAAATATAACGCTTATATAGCTTCTAGATCAGTTGCATACTAACCTTCGTACTGTAACCTGATAATATTAAGAGGCACATTTAACTCCTATTTTAGGAATCTTGCAAAAATCAATCAATTTTAACCTTTGAAATTGTAGGTAACGCTAAATAAAATTAAACGATGATGGATTTAACTTGATAGTCTTTGTGGTTATATGAGATAAACAAATAATACTTTATGCCAATATACCAATGAAGCAATGAGAGTACGAGTATAAACAAAGAGTTGTTATTTATTATCTAAGCACGTATTATGAAATGACAAAACCGTTAACACAATAATCGGACAAATGGAACAATTCAAATAACGGGCGTTCGTATGGAGACAAGAGAACGAAAGTTTCATTAAATTGCGCTAAATAACTACACTCCAATAGCGAAAAACCATCTTAATATAACAAATTATAGCACATGCATATATAAAATTCTCGAGAACAGTGGATTTCCCACAATTAACCGTTTTACAAAAATAAATTAGACAAAAATCATAAATCAATAAACGACAATAGTAATGTTGAATTCCACCGTCAAACGGTTGCATAAAAACGAAATCGGAGAAATGCGAATTCGAAAAAGTTCGATAAGGCGACGGTACTCACTCGTAGAGATGACATGACAAAGATTTCGTGACGATACCTTCGGTTGAGCATCGGATGGAACGTCAAAATACAAAAATAGTCAACAGAAAGTCAAGGCCCAATTCCAACCAGAAGAATCTTTTTCACAAGATAAAAAGCAGAGATAAGACATCCAATCGCTTCGAAACTCCCATCGATTTCTCCTCATTGATCCATAAAAATAAGTAAATTGCGAATAAAACGCCACGCTATAATTATAAAAAAAAGAGCACCAAATGAATCCACCGATCACCTTTTACACCATCAAAAATCGAATCCACGATATAAAAACTTTTAGCATAACTACCTGGTATTATTTAATAAAGACACAAGCGTAGCGTTTAACAGCCTCTTTCTTGAGCCAGCTGATTGCAGAAAGAATTTCTAATTCTACTAACGGCTCGCTTATTACTTGATTTTAATTACCCCGCCCATTTATTTTGGTGACCTAAGGTGATTGGTTATTCTTCGATTTACAGCCATCCATCATACCTCATCACACACACTACCCAACAATTGATTTATATCGCCTCAGTACAGTAAGGAATGATTGGGCATCGTAAACAGAATAAAGTATCACGTCGTCGTGAAGGTGAAGCATTGCTCAACAGAGTTATCAATAATCTACCGTTTGAGTTGCACTTGCCTGGGTATCAGTACTGTGGTCCAGGTATTAAACTGACCAAACGAATTGTTCGAGGTGATCCTGGTATCAATTCTCTGTACGCGGCGTGTAAGGAGCACGATATTGTATACTCACGAAATCGTGACGACGTTGCAGCGAGGAATATTGCAGATAAAACTCTAGTCACTAAAGCTAGGCAACGTGTTTTTGATAAGGACGCTGGTAATGGTGAGAAAGGCAGCAGCACTAGCAATAGCTAATGCGATGAAGACTAAAAAAACCTATAAAACTCAGCTTTAATCAAGTAATCAAGAAAACTGCAAACAGAATTTCCTCCTTTTCTCGCGAATCCTTCAAAGAAGGGAAACATATAGCTACTTTTGGAGTCATAAATGTGACAATTGAATAGATATAACCATCATTTTCTTTTATACAATTGATCAGAGATAGAAGGCTTCGCCGAAACTAGATTTTGAGCATAATCGAATTCAACCTTTAATATCTCTTTTTCTGATAAAATTTTTTTCCTAATATTCTGATATTCCTATGCTTGCTGCCTCCTTGTGTTGAATAAAAAAAATCAATTTTTTTAGACTGCGTTGCAATTTGAGGACAAACATGTCATATTGAGAATTTTTACTATTGAAAATATTAAATTAAAAAAATTATAAAACTACGATATATGGTATTAAAGTATAATATATTTTTTTTTGTAAAATTCAGTGGTTCACTTGTAAAAATTCCCATTATGAGTGTAATGTGATGACATGCACTACGTTAATGATCCACCAATTTACATGAGACGAAGGTTTATTGATTCTTCTTGGCTAAAAATATTTATTATTATGAATGTATAATTGGTATAACTAATTTGCTCTTATGGTAAAGTATCAAATTCCCTTAAAATCTGTGCTCTGGTAAAACTTCTTAGTTTTAAACTATGTAAATATAATAAAAAAGAGATCACTCGCATCAGAGGAAAACGTTTTTTTTTCTTAAAACAGAACTTCGTTGATATTACGTATTCTAAAAGGACTCCATTTTGCCGAAAATTGAATCCTCTCTGGCATCGTGTAAATATCAAGATGATTCTTCTATATGTGAGTTAGGGTGGCGCTTATTTACCAAATGCATTGAATATCGGCTCCTGTCCCGGGAATCGTTTATTTGTACCATAAAACTATGAAAGCAGCTGCGAAACCGGATTTAAAAAGCATTTAACATGTTTCACTTTGCAAAAAACACTTTTTTCAAATTTTTCATACTTCTAAGCTGTCCCTTCTTGGTCTATGCTTTTTAGGGACCCCTAATCTATTGAGATCGTTTACGTGGATGATGCCCAGTGGTAGTTTAGAAGTGAAAAAAAATTTTTTGGACATCAATAGAGCTCTTTTATTCATTAAAAAAATTCACAAAAACGTAATTTTTTTGCGTTATTTCGAGTTTATTAATCGATCATCAATATTTAAACGCCAAGTTAGCTTTTCTGTGAGAAAGTAGAGTTCAAGAGCTTTAATTTGCTTTGTTTTTGAAGTTTCTAAGTGCACTGGTTACCGAGATATCACTGTTCATAATTGGTAACAATTGTTAACAATTAGCAATTTTAAAGGCGAAGCATGAAATCTGTGAATCGGACAAATCACAGCGCTGTACAGTTTTTTATATTTTTAATACTCTGAACATTTTTCTCATTGGAACTCAAGTTTGATGCAAAAGAATTGGCGCAAGAAAAAAAATTTTGACATGTCAAATTATTTGTTATAAACAAATATTAGCAAAAAATAAGCAATATGATGGATTACGATGTTTTTTAAGTAATACTTATGCATCGAAATCGCTCGCTTAGACAAACGAGGAAAAATGTGAACTCGAAAATGTGCTATTCGATATTGTTTGTTAAATTTATAAACAATTATTATAAAAAATACATGGTTTGAACCGTTTTAGGTAGAAAATAATAGAATTTTCTTTTGATTATCTTTGAATCTCATTGCCTGTGATGCTCATTGCTCATTGATGTGTTTTTGTCATCCGATATCATCTGCCTTAGTTCTTCATTTCACCAGTCATTTTTTCAATCAAATACCGATTGCCAAGTAGAAGATTCTTATATGAAGTGGAGCATTTCTAATCTGCAAGAAAATTATTCTTAGTTTAAAAATATTTTTTGAATGAAAATAGGGCTAGTTTATTTATAAAAATAAGATATTTTAAGGGCATGTGTTACTTACCACATGAGCAAGTTTTTAAACCCGGTTTTTTTTCTACAATTTTTACATTTTCAAAAAAATTATAGTCAACATCCGTCAAGAACGTGAACACGAACGGATGTTGACTGAAATTTTTTTGAAAATGTAAAAATTGTAGAAAAAAAACGGGAAAAAAAATTTCCGTGTGGAAAAATTTTGGGGAACTGTTCGGGCCCAAATTAGACCGTCTAATTGCTAATATGGTGCTGATTAGACGGGCTAATGTGGTGCTATTTAGAACTGTAACGTTTTTATACTGCTTAGGACTAGACTCGACCAACTAATTGGGTGCTAAAGTGGGCTACTAATTGAATGCTATTAAGTAGATATAATCATAAAATGAATTTTTGTTTAACAAATTAAATTAAATTTTTAAAGTAGCTTAAAACATAAAACAATGTATTTTTTTAAAAACGAGTCGAAATATGGTGCTACTTTGACGCTCTATCCACACCATAAAATTGTTGGGGCTATAAGAGTATTAAAGTAGGAGCTGAGTTAAATAAAAATTTAAAAAATGTTTAAAAAAACAATAGCCCGCAACATTTGTTTTAACACTTAGAAAATTTTTTGATTGTGGAAGTCTAAATAGCACCAGTACGAGAACCCCATTAGACCGTCTAGACTAGACGGACTAGATTCGGCCCCAATTGGACTTAAGTCTGCCCCAAAATTTTTCCACACGGGGAGTTCAAGATAAAACTCTCTCATCTATCCACCAAACCACCCGCTTCGAAGAAAACTCGGATCTGGGAAAACCAGTTGTATTTATTATAGGGATCCGTTACTGCCAGTGACTTCAACTTATTAAAACACAATCTTGGGTACCGTGAATCATCCATTGTCGAAATTTTAATTAACCAAGATAGATAGTTTTTTAAGAAAGTGTAAGATAAATGTAAAGATCCGGTTTCTAATCTTACCGCATAGTTCGGTATATTAGTGGGTAAGCATAATAGTTTCTTAAAAAAGGAGAGCTGGACTCTCTCTATAACCTCCAGATGATTTAGGCTCCAAACTTGTGAGCCGTACAATAACGTACTCACAGATAGGCTCTGAAATAATTTAATATAGGTGTTCCAAGAGTCGACTCCGACCCAGTAAATAGTTCTCAAAATCGAACCCACCGCCGTATTCGCAGCACTAACAGAAATTTAATAATGACTATTTGTTAATAATATTTGAATTAAAATTTTTGTTATTTCAAAAGAGCGCAATTTTTTTAAATTTATGAAAAAAGTTCTTGTGCTATAATGAAAAAAAAAACAATTCTTCCTTTCCAATATATTTTATTGGCGTGCAATGAATAAAACAATGTTTCAGAAGATAATGTTGAGAGTAGAAATGTTATGTTAAAAATTAAGAATATGTGAAACTCCAATTTTAAGAACTTTTTTTTCGATGAGTCCAATGCTTGGTCCAATGTTCTCTTTAGATTTGTAATATTCGTTGATACAACATCAGTAATAAAAATTTTTTTAAATTAAATAACTGTTGTTTGTAAAATATATACTACATTATTACCAGAATATTATGTTAATATTAAAAAGAAAATATGAAAAAATTGTACAAAAATTGCAGCATTAGTTTATTATATGATATTAAAATCTAACTTGAAATTTTCTAAATCAAGGAACACGTCTTTTTTATATTTGCAATGCAAATAGATGTGAAAATCTTACCGGTTTTATTTATTGTTGTCATTCTTTTTGTAGATTATTCTTCGGAATAAGTTGCACTGCATCAGTAAACCGTACAAATATCAATAAATGAGCGTGCACAAAAATTACGTCTAAAGTTGAATCCACACAGCGACTCTAACTCTAGTTCCGCGCGTAAATTTTTTCCGCGCGTAAAATTGGTGTCGCGTCCCCACCACCTTACCCAAGTCGTGTCGCGTTCCAAGTCGCACCCATTTAGGTTCGACACGAATGTTTCTATGAACAAAAATATTTGTGCTAATTTGTCACCAATGCAGAGCTGATAAAATCTCCTTGACACTCTTTATGCACTCATTTTTTCCATTTAGGGTTAACTGTATATGTCATTCTCGCTTAGTTATTCTTAGTTAATTAATCTTAATTATTTAATCTTAATTCTTAGTTAATTATTTGATGAAAATGAAAGGCAACGAAAATGGCAGGCAGTGTAAATGTTATAATAAGCCAAAGGTTCTCTGCGAAATTTCACCCTGCTCACCCTGTAAATTAAG
>UCOK01018649.1:0-167838 GCA_900474325.1 Synergus umbraculus | reverse complement strand
CTTTCATCGAGATGAATCGATTGACCTATATGATTAATGCATTTCATTACAAAATAAGGAAGTTATGTTTATTTATAATTTTGAAAGTTAATTTTTCGCTTTATGTCTTCAAATAATCAAAATTTTGAGTTGACGTAAGGAAAATGAATATTCTTTATGTCGAGACGAATTGATTTACCTAAAAGATTAATGCATTTTATAAAAAAGTAAGAAAGTTATGCTTCATTGTAATTTTCGAAAATGAGTTTTTTGAATAAAACTTCTCAAGTAATCAAAATTTAATGCTGATGTAAAGAATACTTAATGCTTCCTCTATGAGGAAGCAAATCATATTTGCTTACAGGAAGCAAAGTGCTCATTGAATGAGTACAAAAGTTGATACAACTTGACAGCTAGTTTTAATTGCAACTATAACGAAGTAATTAATAATTAATAATTAATAAAATTAATTATAACTATATAAGGAATTATAATTCCTCAAACATTTATTTAAATAAAATTTTTTAATTCGCAGGAGTGACTCCGAAGCACGCTATGGCAGGAAAACTTGATTCCACAAGACTTCAGGGTTTAGATCCTCGTACTCGAATGTTGTTGAGACCACCAGTATCCGTTGGTGTTCCTCAACAACATTTCCAAGGTCAAGTTCTCCAGAGACTTCCTGGTCCACGAGCTGCTCTTCCTGAACATTACGAGGTCCTGCAACAACAAAGATTTTCAGGTACAAATTTCAATCTTTTTAAAATTCTCATTACTCTAATTAGTTCCATCTAATATTTATATTACAATTTCCGTTCTTTAGAACCCAATCAAGGACAAATAACCCAACGTATCGTGCGTGCAGGTCAAGATGCAATGAACCAGGGAATAAGAATGCTAGGCGCTCATGGAATGGTTCGACCGCCTGTAATTCCCACCGGAGTTAACGAGTCCAACGTTAATGCCCCCGAAGCTTCCGAAATCCCGGATAATGTTACTGCCGAACTGGAAAAACTCGAGCAAGAAGGTGCACCCTTGGGAGAGGTCGAGGGCGTTAGTGCAATATTAGGAGATTTAGGAGAAGACGATGACGAGCTTCTTGGTAATTTAAGGATGAATCAATTATCATTCTTTCGTTTTAATCACGAAGGGATTTTGTCAATTTCTCTAATTGTTTTTAGCTGAGATGGGCGCTGATTTCAACATTTTGGAATACGCTGACCCAGAGTTGGATAACATTACTGGAGGAGAGAAGACGAACATTCTTGATTTGGATTTGGAACAAGTGGAGGTTGAAACGAAAGAAGAGAAGCAGAAAAAAGAGACTAAGCAGGAACCTAAGTCGGATGATTTAGGCGGAACAACAACTGCTCACACAGATAACAATGAAGGCAGAGTGACAAGCAATATTCAAACTCCAGTAGAGAATACTACTGTTCCAACGCAAACACAAACAATACAGGCACCTGCCACGCAAACTGCTCAGCCACCAACACAAGTTTTACCTCAGGCTCATCCAATTTCGGCATCTGTACAGCAAATGAATCAGCATGTTCAGCAAGCGGCTGCATTAGGAAGACCTATGGCTCCTGGCACCAAATTACTTGCTCCGGATGGTACGATTGGAATTGTTACATCCACTAATACGGTTACTGTTAGCTATCCTACGACATTCCCAGGACATCCGCAACGCATTCCTCAATCGCATTTGCAAGGTGAGGAATATTAAAGAAAATTTCACTTCTTGAATTTAAATCTCAAGCTTCAAAGCCATTCCCCCTTTTTTAAGGAATTCTTTTTTCCTTTATTTTTTAGGAAAAGTTTGTTCTGGATTGGCCTTAACCATTTTCATAGTTTAAATTCGTAATGCCCAACGTCATGTTCAAGATTATTGCTATTAACTTAGTTTCCGTTTTGCAGTTCAACAACATCAACGACTTGGAATGAGAGTGGCAGGAGTGCAAAATGTCGCTGGAAATGTTGTTTCAGTCAGTCATATGATTGGTCCCCGTATGCCTCTGCCGCCGCCGCCTCCTCCACCACCTCCGTATCCTGGTCCTCCACCTCCATATCGAGGTCCCATACAGGTTTGTAAAGATTTTTTAATTTAATCACGTACTCATGGCCTTCAAAATTTTGCATCGCTTCTATAATCCGTAACTTTTTTTCTTTAACTTAAAAGAATTTTCCTTTGGATAGGGGAGAGTCGATGATTACAAATCAACATTTTTATTTTTCATAATTTTTAAGATATGGACTTATATCCCGTCTGTTTAAATTAAAGTTATTGATGAAAAAAAAGCTTAAGTGTCCGGTGCTACCAGACTCTTTCCTAATAATTTACACTTATTTTAAACTTTCAATAATCGGAATAAATTCTTTTTCACTGAATTATGAATTAACTAAAAAACTTGATAAAAAATTTGGAAGTATAATTTCTTTCTTATTATTCAATTAAAGTCCTGATTGATTTATTGTCAATAAAATATTAAGGGTGTAGAGTGCTAAGATAATAATGATAACCCGGTATGAGTGTAGGTGTAGATGAGTGGATTATTTAATAAATGAGTATTGGCTGGTATAATGGTATTTTGGCCTGAGTGTATGCAATGCATTGGTGTTGGTGCATGTCTAGATGGGGCTATGCTCAGGTGAGCGGGGTTTGACGCGACCCTCAATTCACATAGGGCACCCAGTGCCAGTCGCGGGTTCACCATTGGCCCCTGTCGTTCATACTGGTGCGCCAACAATGGCACCTCATCTTCAACGAAGACCTTTGCTTCTGCAGGTGAGCAAGACGCGAGCATTAAAAGCACCCTTCGTTTTCGAAAATGCACAAACCCCTCGCGAACCCCTTTCTGCCTTTGAACTCCTCCTATTTTTTTTGTCGTAACTACTAAAAATACTTTTTTATAAAGAATCCTAATTATAAAATAATTTAAATGTTTGCAATTGTTCAATGATATTTAGTAGATAGCTATAGAAATATGTCCAGTAGATACTCTAAGGTAATTTTAACTCTGATTTCTTTTATCAAAATTCAGCACTTTCAAAGGCTTGAGACTGTGATAAAAGGTTTTGTGACCGGTCTAAATTTAAAAACTTTATATATAAGACATTTCGAGTTGGAAGCGTCCCTTATTCACTCTTTTCAATCAAGTGTAAGAATCAAATGATTAATTCATTTTCTGATACATAACAGTTGCTTTACACTCCAATATGTCTATTTTTTGCAGACATTCCAATTTTTGGTGAGAAACTAGGATTCTATTTGAACAATACATTGTTTGAGAAATATAAAAGATTGAAAGTTTTTGATTGTCGAAGTGTGTTTTCCCTTTAATGCTTAACTTATAAATCAAAATTGACAAGGAAGATTACATTCGCAGAAAATGCAAGAGTTGTAGTTTTTCTTGAAACTCTTAACTAAACCTTTTTTAAAGTTTTATCTCTATAAACCCGTGACTAACAGAATTAAGATTCTAACAGTTCGTTTGAAAACCTCGTGATGAAATTAAGCTTCAGCATGCCTTTTGTTTTCAAATCTTTTTCCAATGCAAGCCTTTCTGTAATTTTTTTATCAAACTGCACATTAAAATAATGTGAACGTATTTTGAACTGATACTAACTGTCAGCAGTCATGTTCACAGGAGCAACCGTTATTGCTGGAGGAGCTCTTGGAACAAGAAAAGCGGGAACAAGAAAAGCAGCAGCAACACCAGCAGCAACAGCAAGCAGATACGACAACGCCTGGTGGACCTTTTTTAAGTGACAGTGAATACGAGAGGCTCAGAGCTGAAACTCTGGCATCACCTCCTCAAGGAATTCCAACTGTCGCTGGTGGCGTCGGTTCCATTAGGCCAGGTTGTGCTCCGAGACCTCCATCAGCCCCAGGTACAAACTGGTCTCCAGCAACACCTGATCATAGCAAATTATCTGTCCAAGCCGCTAGACAACCGATCTCCACGCAAACACCACCCGAACGTTAGTGTCACGCTACAAGCTTAGGCTTTTCATTTAAGTGGATGGTACAGATTATGTCAACTTATAACAAGAATTTTCCTCTCGTAGAAAAATGCTCGTTATCAGTTGACCAGGACATATACTTAACCTACCTTTTTATTTTTTTAGCACGCATCGTGACTTTCAATATTCCCCAACTGCCTGCTCCTCCTGCACCGCCGGAGAACATCATCACTGAACAGGATCGACAAATTCAGATACAGTACGAGCAATGGCTGAATCATCAGAACCAAATATTGGGACAACAGCTCAAGTATTACGAAACAGAAGTCCAAAAACTTCGCAAAATCAAAAAGGTATTAATGAATACTAAGCTTAAAGATCGTATGATTAAAATATTATTCCATTACTTAACGATTAACCAAATGTTCTTTTTTCAGTCGTTGAATAGCAAGCAACGTCAGTTACGCAAGTCAGGCAATGAATTGTCCGACAGTGATAATGTAGAATTGCAAAGAGTTACAAGTGAACAAGGAATACTTCAAAAACAATTGGACGCTAGTAGAAAACAGACGCGGCAGCACGGAATGTTAGTGCAAGAGTATCATAGTAAACAGCAACAGAGGCAGCTTCAACCTCAAAATAGTGAATCTTGTTCGCCTATGATGTCTCCCTCGCAACATTCTTCTCCATTAAGTAGTCCCGCGGCGCTTGTTTCTCATAGTCCAGGTCCGGGAAGTGCTTCTTCAACAATGATTCAACACTCACCCGCGAATTCGATAGTGCAACATAGCCCAAATCCCCCTATGTTGCAGCACAGTCCCGGTAATTCGCAGTCGACAAATCCCGGAACAATGTCACCTCACAACATGCAACCTTCCCCAAGAATTGGTACTCCACTATCCCAAGGAGATGAGAGTCCCTTCAGTCCAGGTCCAATGCCATCTCCTGGAATTTGTGTCCCTGCAGCTACAAGAATGACATCTCCTCAGCATAGAGCTGTCATGACCGGGAGACTTACCACAAGTCCCGGATTGTTTACTTCTGACGCAAGATCTCCTCAACAAATCATGGGAGATCAGAATATCAGAATGCATGGGATCACACAACGTTTTGTCCATCCACCTGCTGTAGGAGAAGTTACCCAACGACCTAGAATGCAATTGCAGGCTGGGATAGTTTATGGCCAACGATCCCCACTGGGAAGTCCACAACCCCAGCAGCAAACGATGATGTCACAACAACAGCATCAACAAATGCTCCAGAGACAGCAGCTCGTTCAACAAAAGCATGAAGTTATATCTCAAGATAATCAAAACGTCATTGCTCAGAAAACGATGCAGATGTTACAAACGAGACATAATCTGTTGCTTCAACAGCAGCAGCAACATCAACTTGTTCAACAGAAGAGGCAACAGTTCCATCAGTTGCAACAACAACAACAACAACAGCAACAGCAGCAACAACAACATCAACAGCAGTTGCAACAACAACAATTACAACAGCAGCAGCAATTACAGCAACAGCAATTACAACAACAGCAACTGCAGCAGCAACAACTTCAACCACAGCAATTGCAACAGCACATGATTCAAAAACCACCGACCTCACCCATGGTTCCTCAACCAGTCAGCTCTCCAAGCCCTCAACTACATCAACAAATGCAGGGTTATGGTCAGCCTCCAAGTTCTCCACTTGCTCGAAGTCCTGCAGTTCAACAAACAATGGGTTCCCCAATGCTTCAGCAGCAACTCAGCCAATCTTCGCAACCCCCGAGTCCCATGGGTTCGAGAGTTCATAACCATCCTTCCACCTCTCCAATGCTTCAACACCAGCTGAACAATGCCCATCATCCTCCGCCGTGTCAGACACCTAATTCACCAATGCCTCGCAGTCCCATGGTCGGAGGATCCCCCATGCAAATACAAAGGCGACAATCTACTGGAAATAGTCCAGCAATGCCAGACAGACCTCAAAGTGTCGAAAATCCTGGAACTCCGAGAACTCCTCATACTCCACACACGCCTCTTGGAAATTACGGTTCTCAAAATTCCTTGAATCATGAGCAACTTCAAATGCAACAACAAATTCAACAGCAACAACAGCAGCAACAACAGCAGCAACAACAGCAGCAGCAGCAACAACAGCAGCAACAACAACAGCAGCAACAACAGCAGCAGCAACAGCAGCAGCAACAACAACAGCAGCAAGATCAAAATTTCGACCATTCTAGAGGTGGAGGAAACCCCCACAATCCAATCAACCCTTTACCACTGCCTTCTTGTTTTGGTAAATTCGGGTATTTTAAGTTGGGTCTCAGAGGCGGATCTCCTATGTGGTCAACCAAAGCTGAGACGAGCAAAGGAAAAACTTCTGAGCCTACTTTGAGCGATGAAAAACCAAATCCCCCAAGTAACTTGGGTACTATTTTACCTAGGAAAACTTCTCTTAAAAACTCTTTAGTCTGTGCGGATTACAACGACTTTGATGATGATTCTCATACGCCTCCACAGACTTCTCCGCTTACAATTGAACCAAAAGCCGCAACATCTTCTCTAACCGATAGTGCCCTCAGCAGTCCGAATGATAAATTGGAACCAATCATGGATACTACTGATTATGACGATGACAAGAATGTCGTCAATTCCGAAGTGACTTTGAGTTCGGCAGCGCAAGGAGATAATGATGATATCAATGACATCAATGATATTGAACAGTTTAGTGGTACGAGTCTAGACGTTTTGTGTCCCCTCGCTGATAATCTAGCTGATAATTTGGCTGATAATCAGAATGAGTATGGGTTGAATGACCTTTTCGAACAAGACATGGTCTTGATTGACAGCAACGATTCTCTCAGCAACGCGTTAATTAACGATAGTGCTCAAAACCACAATCTCCAAATGCAAATTCTGGGACTGGAACCTTCGGAGAATCAAGCGGAAGAACACAATTTAAGCGATGAAGATCTCAGTTCACAGATGAGAAACAAAAAGGATTTGCAATTAACTCTAAGGTCGATTGAAGGAAAACGTCTTGCTGTTACTGATACTCCGGAATCTTCTGATCAAGAAGAACACACGATCTCTCCTCTAATCTCACGTCAAACAACAGAGATTAAATCTGAAGTTAAGTCACCTGAAAAATTAGTTGTTGAAAAGAAAGAAGAGGAGAAACCGAGGGAGTCTAAACCAGAAAAAGGAAAAGAGTTCAAAGTTCTAGAATCAATTCTAGAAAAATCGAAGTTAAATCAAGAACCGGAACAAGTCAGATCTCAAATTCCGATTGTCACGAGACCTAATCCTTTTGCTCCTCTTCCTAAGGTAGTAGCTTCTGTAACACACACTAATTTTGAAAAACCAGCTCCGAAACCACCTCCGGAAAATCGAGGAGGATTATCCATGGGAACGATAGTCGCAGATGCTAAAATGGCAGCGAGACTCACGCAGGCAACTTTGAAAGGAACTTACTCGAAGGATTTCAAGGCTGAGGCTCCGAAAGAGGTAATGAAGACAGGAATAGAAAAGACAATTGAGGAGGTGTCGAAAGTCATCAGACCAGATAATCCCAAAGTTTCTAACATTCAGGTTAATCTTCAAACTTCTTCTACCTTCTCCTCTCCCAGAATGTCGTTGTCCGAAACAAACCAAAAGGATTCTACCTTAAAAACTTTGATCGATCCGAAAGTTGGAAGTTCTCAAGTTCAAAAAGATAAGAAAGAAAATCACAGCGAAGAGATACAGGAGGGAGAGAAACCTGCGAAGATTGAATCAAAAATAGAACAACTTCCTATCGAAGAGAAGAAAGATCCTCATAATACTACCGACGAACTTGAATTAGAACTTGCTGCTCTTCACAATCCCGCCGAGCATATTACAAATGGCGAAAGGAATCCAAAAAAAGAGGAATCGAATGTTCGTTCGGAAAATTCATTCCAAAGTAGAAGAGTTTCTCCGCCTGCTGAGGATAACGAATCCCTTGTACATATTTTAGAGAACGATTCCGAACCCGTAGAAAATGCAAATCGTGAAGAAAATTCCGAGAGTTTTAAAGAGAAAGAAAAACCGAATGAATTATCCGTAGACTCTAGTTCTGTTTCTAGAGAAAATCAGGAAATACCTCACTTTCCAAGGAAGAACTCCGTTCAAAAAATGTTCATGGAAGAATCTCCAGATGAGATACTAGACTTATTAGATGGTATAATTTCTGTGAAACCGGAAATGGCGAATACAGACATTTTACGGAAAGATAAGAGCCAGAAGTCCAATATGCATTATCAAGTTCCAACGCCATCGGGAACTCTACCAGCGAATATTCTTCAGGACTCATCAGTTGATTTGGAACAGGGAAATTCGAATAATGAACGTCAAGTTTCGATTGAGAGAAATTCTCCCCAAACATCTAGGGAATGTCCTTCTCCTTCAATGGGAAAAGTGCTAGTTCAGAGGAGGGACTCTTCAAATTCAATTGTAGGAACTGTTTCTCAACTTCAGAGAACCACAACATCAGTTTCTCACCACTCACCGCTCTCTAAACCTTCAGATTTGGCTCAAAATATTAAAAATGGATCTCAACAACTTAGGAATTTGCTCTCTTCGTATCAAACGAATCATTCCCAGAGTCACATAACAACTTCTGCGACAAGTATTATGACGATGGTTTCTTCTTCAACAACTGGAGCTTTGAAACCAGGAAATACAGCAACAACGAGTAGTATTTCTGCACCTTTGGCTTCGTTAAACATTCATGGTGGACCGGGAATTCGACTACAGACGACTCCGGTTGTTAGTACAGTTCATGGAAAAGCAGAGAATGAAAATTCGAATTCGACGAACGCTCAGCAGATTAAAGAAACTAATACGACTGTTGCAATGGTTTCGAACCTGGCAAAATCGCTGCCTTCGGAACATTTTTTGAGGGTTACTGTGAGTGGCGTGCAAACTCAACCGAGCACTATTGCTCTCCATACACCTTCGAATTCTGCTCCAAGGTCAACGGGGATTTCCATCACATCAAATGCCATGCTGAATGCGATGCTGGCTAATACCGAATCTGCGAAACCTACAATGGCTGGGAGGGCCAACACGCATTTGACTCATGCCAGTAATTTGCTGAGTTCTGTGATGCCTCCAGCTTCCATGCAAAGGACGCAAAATGTCCAAGCGATTTTGCAAGTCAGCTCGACTTGCTCTTCGATGCCGTCAAGAATGTTGGTGAATGTGGCTTCTGCTGCGGTGAGTTCAAGGATTTATAATATTAACTTTGTAAAAATTCATCTTTTTCAATTGAAAATTTAAATCTTTAGTTGATAATCCATTATTTGGATTGAGAATTGAATCTTAAAAAGAAGGGTTTCAAATTGAATTCAATACATATAGTATCTGTATTTATTTGATTTAAAATAATTTATTCTCCTATTATTTCCTTTTTTGCATGAAAAAAATCACCATATTTCCTCTATTTTGAGAGCATTTTGTACTGTGAAACCTGTTAGATATTTATTCTTTATTTTACGTGAATTAGTACAAATCACTTTGCTTGTTCATCTACAAACGTGTTTTTCCCTTAAAATTAATACTCGTAAATTTGATAGTACACAAAGTATACCTTTATATTTATACCTATAATTAACCTTTATATGGTTAAAAAAAGTCTGAAAATGTACAAATTGTTTAAAAGTAGATAAGAAAATAGTATATTAAGATGTCAAGTTAAAAAAATGAGATTAATCTTCGAATTTAAATTTCTAAATTTCAACTACTTGTACTGATGTTTAATGAATTGCCCTTCTAGGTGAGTTCGCCGATGCAATGTGTCCGAACAATCGTACCACCAATGGTCACAGCCACAACAACACCAGTGAATGTCACCACTAGTATTCTGCAATCTACATTATCTCAAGCACCAACTCTGCTGCATTCTCAATTAAAATCAGGAGAATTGCAATACAAAACCGGAACTTTGTCAGTCGACAACAAAAACTCTGAAACTGATGCTTTGCCTGCGAGCTCAACAATCAAGAAAGAAGCTGATGGGCATCAATCAAAAGCAATCTCGAATGACAAACCACCTTTGAGACTAGACTCCGAAATCAGCAAAACTGGAACGAGTTCCCACCGACTAGAGGAATCTCAAAACGTTCTTTTAAAGCAACTCTTACAAAACTCAGCCTGTGCAAGCACAACACTTGCTTCATCCACAAATCAAGGACCAAATTTACCCTTGGTTCCATCCTTGGAAGCTCAACTAGCAAGGCCTGTGCCTCCAACTCCGTCTTCCTTACTACCTCCAATTTTGAATGAACATTCAGTCAACAAAACACCTCCGACTAAACAGGTCTTGACGAAAGAAACATCCTTTGTATCACACACACTCGCATCCTCCAAAATGCAAAGTTCAACACCCAAAGATGAACCCCCAAAAATTGCAATAACTCAACAGCAGCAGCAACAACCGCTGCAGCAGCAACAACAGCCACTGCAGCAACATTCACAGCAACAACAGCCACAACAGCCACAACAACAACAGCAACAACAACAAGTTCCAACGTCTTCCCTGAATGTTCAAGGAATTTCCAGATCTTTGGAAAGTTTAGCGAAGCAGCAGGTCCACAATCAGCATATGAAGAATCTCTCTTTGTCCATTCCGGGAAATCAACAAGGGATCATGAGTTCGAGTTCGAATTCGACTGTGAAACAGGTCTCAACACCACCAGCGACCTCTGAAAGTTTGATTTCTCAAACAGAGAGTGTTGTTTCACAATCTCAGGCTGTGTCAACAACAGAGGCAGTGAATGTGTCAGCGAGTGTTTCACAGTCACAACAGAGAGTTTCAACACCAATGACAGTTTCGAGGCATATGATGCAAAATAAGCCTGTTGTTTCGACGATGGCTTTGAAAGCAGCTTTGGCTAGTTCGGAAGTCTCTAGTATAGTGCAGACTCAACAATCTTCGGGATCTTCGACGAATCAACCAACTGTGACTGAGGCACAGCAACAAGTTGTTGCACAAAAACCTCAAACTCCGATTCAACTGCAACATCAGCAACAATTACAGCAGATACAACAGCATCTGCAGCAGCAACAACAACAACAGCAACAAAAGCAACAGCAACAGCAACAACAACAGTCTCCGATTGTCAGTACAATACAACCGTCAGTGCCTCAGATGGCGACTCATTCTCAAAGTCGTCCACAAGCTCAGATGCCGCAGAGTACAATTACATCACACACAGTGCCTTTGTTGGAAGTGAAAAAAGAAATTCTTGAAGAAATCCTTCCTGGTAGTAGCTCTGGCCAATTAAACGATACCAAAGACTTTCTTCCTGCCAAAGAAGAGCTCGTTGATGGTTCTGTCGACGATAAAAATGGTGAGTTGTTTTTTTTTTTCGTTAATATTTACAAACTTCGCAATCTCGCACAATTTAAATACACCGCTTCAATACTCTTGACCACTAAAACCTTTTATTTTGGTTTCCAGATCTCAAAAAATTGAAAAGACGGCAGTATCAGCAAAAACGCAGACAAAGTCAAGGAAAGGATGGAGCCATGGGCGTTCAAAAGAAGCGCACGAAAAAAGAACCTCGTTTAGAACAAGACTACGAGACACGCATTGAAAATTTAATGTTACAATTACGACAGCTGCCTCCAATAACTGTAGCCGAACCTCTCTTGAGCAGAAACTATGGTGTTTGTCCTATTTATGGATCCGGCGACTTATCAAAAATTAATACTGTGAAAGACTACAACACCAGAACTGGGGACCTAATTGGTACTTATGGAAACGCGAGGCTCCCAGGTGTTTCTGATTATTACAATACTAAACCCTTCGGAGATCTAGATCCTTTACCACCAGTTCCGCCAGTTTCAACTCAAAGGGATTTCTACGATCGAGAATTTCCTCCTCTCAAACTTGACGAGAGTAAGTCTCTAGAAAAATAAATAGTAATATTAAGAAGTAACTCGTTAAAAGTTAATGAAGTTAACATACATACATTCGATATATTTGTTTAAGTAATTTTTTAATATGCGGTTCAACTTTTTCTAACAAATATATGTTCGTAGCAGATGATAGAAAAGATAGCATGTCTGCAACTCGAGACATCGACACACCAGACACGATCGTCAGTTCTTCTTCACCAGAATGTGTGATTCCATCAAGTATTCAAAGATTTCCGGGTCTGAGATTGATTGATGATGAATCTGATGAAGATTCTGAGTCAACGAGTCGATTTTCACCTCAAATAACGATACTCACCCCGATTCCTATTCGACCAGGGCCGGGGTCTTTCATCAGAAATCTTGCTAACAACGATAAAGAGAATATAGGAACTTCCAGGTACGAGCTGAAAATTATTAATGAAAATTTTTGACAGTATTTTATTGTGAATCTGCTATGGATTTATTTTTCCAATTTTCTATAATAATACTGGTTGCGTTTCTTTTCAGAATTGGAAAATCACCACCAACTCCTTCCAAAGATTCGGAAAATATTAATGTGACAGTGACCTTGAATAGTCAAACAACGGATGATATTTTGGGAGTACTTAAAGATTTGGCAAATGTTTTAAATTGCCCTCCTCCCGTCGAATACAAGATTACAGAAAGAACTACTACACCACCTAGTCAAAAATTGGGACTTTATAGGACTAAAGGAAAAGATGGAAAGGAAGGAGGTAAAATTTTTGTATTATCAGACTTCACATTCATAATGTTTCACAGTTTTTCTCCTTTTTTCCGTTTGTTTCAAGAAAATGGGTGAAGAAATGACTTATTTTCCTCTGTTTTGAGAGTATTTTGTGTTGTGAAGCTTGTATTATTTTTGAGACAATTGTTACGTCATATTTGCTGCCTTATAGTATTATAAACTAAAATTCTTTCTTTACAGCACCCGTCGATATTCAAAGCATCTTGAACGGTACTGCGAAGTTCTGTAGGCACTGCGATGTCGTGATATTGAATAGTTTAATAAGAAAACAAGTTTCTGATCTGCCATTCTTAAGTAAAGATGAATCAGAACCTGGAGATGAATTTTGCTTTTGTTCGGCGCATTGTTATATGCAGTTTGCACTCATACATAGATCACCTACTAATAGTCAAGATAAGGTTGGTTTTCTAATTAAGAGTTCAATTATACATAGTTTTCTTCAAAAGTAAAAGACTAGAATGATACAATAAATTTTTATTTCTCACAGGCTGCCACAATCGTAGACCATTTAAGTCGTCATAAATCAGAGAACAGGAAATTCCTAAAAGATAATCTAAGGATACTTGACGACGAAAAATTTATGCATAAACTACCGGTGGAACGCGTCGAGGGTATACAACAAAATCGACTTGGACAAGGAGAACCCACAACCAATTCTCTGAAAAATACTGTGGATATACTACAAGATGGTCTGTTGAGTAGAAAAAGGCCAATATCAGTATTGAATGATCATTCAATAGATTCTAATGACCCTCAACCTCCGGCTAAAGTTTGGAAAGGTCTTCGTTACAAAACCTGGACTGCAGGTGCAATGCAGCCTGCTGTTAGATACAGGAAACAGAATGAACGTGAAGTCACAGAGGTGTGATCAAACTCAATATTTGAGGCATACGAGTTTTTAACATTATAGGGAGATTATGAACTAGAATTTAATGTTTTTTACAGATGCTTTTCCGCATGGGTGTCACTGTGAGTCCAGCGACAACGGACGACACCAGACGTTGTATATTTTGTCAAAATCAAGGAGATGGGGCCGCGGATGGTCCTTCTCGATTGTTAAACTTCGATGTGGACAAGTGGGTTCATCTAAATTGTGCTCTTTGGGCGCAAGAAGTCTTTGAAACTGTGAACGGAGCTTTGATGCAATTCGACGAAGCTCTGCAGCATAGTCTGGCCTTGAACTGTGTCGTCTGTGAGAAACCAGGAGCTTCTATCCGATGTTACAAGACCCGGTGCACTAATTATTATCATCTTGGTTGTGCTGTAAAGGATAACTGCGTTTTCTTTAAGAGCAAGGTAGCTACCCAAATTTACATTAAATTGATGATTTTACTTCATATTTTACTTATTATTAAGATGTTAAATTATAATTCTAACTTCTATATTTATTTGTAGAATACCTATTGCTCTCAGCATGCATCAAAGAACGACAAAGACGAGGAACTCACAACCCTGTCAGTCTATAGAAGAGTCTACGTAAATCGCGACGAAAACCGGCAAGTTGCAGCTGTGATGCATCACTCAGAACACAATCATCTTCTCCGAGTTGGAAGTTTGATTTTCCTAAGCGTTGGTCAACTCCTGCCTCAACAGCTCGCCAATTTCCATACTCCAAATCACATTTATCCGGTTGGCTATAAAATCGTCAGGTTCTACTGGAGTATGAGAAGACCTAACAAACGATGTAGATATGTTTGTTCTATTCACGAAGTCTCAGAAAGACCCGAGTTCAGAGTTCTCATTCAAGAACCACCAGAGGAAGACATTGAACTCCGCGACGCATCACCTCGTGCTGTTTGGAATAGAATTTTGGAACCTTTAGCCGAGTTACGAAAGTCTACGAATAGTGTACAACTCTTTCAGCGGTACATCACCGGAGAAGATCTCTTTGGTTTGACTGAACCTGCAGTTGTTCGGGTGCTTGAAAGTCTTCCAGGGATTGAAACTTTAACGGATTATAAGTTCAAATATGGACGAAATCCTCTTCTCGAACTACCACTGGCTATTAATCCAACTGGTAGTGCGAGGACAGAAGCGAGATTGAGGAATCAATTACCTTGGAAGCGGCCTCATACTCAAAGAACGGGATCATCTGCTAGAGCCAGTTATGCGCCGACTACTAACGTAGCTGGCGAAGTTACGTGTCCCTATTCCAAACAATTTGTTCACTCTAAAAGCTCGCAATATAAGAAGATGAAACAAGAGTGGAGAAATAATGTGTACCTGGCGAGATCCAAAATTCAGGGTTTGGGTCTCTATGCAGCGAGAGATTTGGAGAAACATACGATGGTCATAGAATATATTGGAGAGATAATACGGTCTGAAGTTGCTGAAACTAGGGAAAAGCAATACGAAGCTAGAGTGAGTATTTTTTAAAAGTAAATAGTATTAATTTGTTTGAATTTGAATGTAATCTTCCTGGTACTCATCTTTCAATTCATTTTTGTTAAAGAATCGTGGTATTTATATGTTCCGGCTGGATGAAGATCGCGTGATTGATGCAACACTGAGTGGAGGTTTGGCTCGTTATATTAATCATTCATGCAGTCCAAATTGTGTGACTGAAATTGTTGAGGTTGAAAGAGATCTAAGAATTATTATTTTTGCGAAGCGGAGAATCTCACGTGGCGAGGAGGTAAGATTGATCGTTCTCTTTCTCTATTTAAAGCCTAGATTTACTTGAGTACTTTTTCGAAATCCTGTGTAAAATCTATATAACAATACCACAGGTGCTAATTAAATACGTAAAATTCCATATAAATTGTTTAAATATCATGTGATTCAATTTATTAGTATTCCTTTATTTTTTTACTTTGATCTATTATTCTTTTTACATTATTATTTAAACTATTATTGCTCTCTTGCTTTCCTCATGGCAATTCAACGTCAATTTACAGACAATTATTAAACTGAAAAAATGAGGATCGCTTCGACGTGAACTCTTTTATTATTTTGTCTATGGATGAGATCGTTTTTTTTTTAAGAAGTTACGACATTTTTTTTAAATAAAAATGTATTTTTTATGTTACAGTTATCATACGACTACAAATTTGACATTGAAGATGATCAACATAAGATACCATGTGCGTGTGGTGCCGCAACCTGCCGCAAGTGGATGAACTAAAAATTGTCAATCCACCGTTGTTATTGTTACTACGTTATTGGGTAGGTTTTTACATGAAGGATTAAAAAAATTTATATATAAATATATATAAATATATTATATATATATATGACAGACATTATTTAATTTTAAAGTGCCATTGCAGTGCGACTAATCGATTAAAGTTGGTGCTACGCCATCACGACATTCCTCCAAAGTTGTACAATTTTTAGTTTTACTTAATCACAAATCAGGATACTTGTATAATACGTTTTATCAAACTTCGATAAATTAGGGAGGAACACGACAACCCTGACGGAGACAAATATTTAGCAGTCGTGTAAAATGTATGTATACAAAATAAATTTATATCTTTGTATGTTGAGAAAGCAGTCGACGATTTTTCGACGAATAATGTAATATAAACTTTCTATTAAGTATTAGTATTTCTGCACTGTCTCTGTAAATAAATAGAATCATAAACTTTATTTCGAATTACTGATAGATTATTACCACATCACGCCAGACTATTCGCGAAAATAGCCTCGCGAAAATTTTGGCAATGTATGCTGTAGTTTTGCTACGTGATTTACGAATTTAATATGCGAATTAATTGATTCCCAAAGTTAAAGGCCGTATTAGGCCCATATTTGGGGGTAAATTACTACTATTCTAGCAAAAATTTACCCTATGTACCATTTTCTTTCAATCGTTTTTTTTTAATTGTAAATAAAATTGTAGAAAATTACATATATGTTGTACGGGCAATTGCAAATGTTTCAAGCTTTATAATTAATACTTTATGTATGAAAAGCCTAGTGTACATTTTAGAATATTTTTTTCAAATTTTTTAGATTTTGGGCTGAATTGGTAGCAAATGATAAAATAAAGAATATTGATATATATATATAAATGGAATAGATTTTTATTCATAATTTTTCATTTTTTGAGAAAAATTCCTGAAATGAATACTTATTATTAAAACGAAAATTCAAATTCTACCTTCCTGATGAAAAAAATATTTTAATAAAATTATTTCCAATTATTTCTCTAATATCTTCTTAAAAAATCGAAAAAGTGACTTCGTCCTGGACTTATTTTAATCAGAATTTTGATAGCTTTCAGCTTACATAAAATAGAAAGTTTAATTTTGATATAATTATTAAAGAGAACTAAACGATTTATTAAAAATGACCCTTTTTTCAATATAATGACTGGGCTATTTCTATTTTCTAAAATTCGAAGCTACTTTTCTCATATTATGCTCTTTTGAATGCCATTATCACTCCGCTTTTCGTATTAAATTCATTCCTGTTTTTGTTCCGAGGTATCTTCAGCTTAAACGTAGGACAATTGCCAATGTCCAAAAAAGCGCAAAAATCGCGCCTTAGCATAAGCGGCTTACCGCTGGTGGCTCGTGTCTATCAATGGCACAGCAGCTGGATTCGATCTATCGAAAACCCATCTCTATCGGTCACAAGGGATTTATCCCATAAATACCAAAATTATCGAGGGTGCAGGATGTATTCCAAAAGTAGGGAAAATTAGAGACCATGAATGAAGCTTAAGGGCGGATGTCTTTAATAAGTGGCAAAGCGGCAGTTCGCTTTTTAAAGGGGACATCTATCACAGTATTACGCCTATACAATATTAAATATTTTTCCTGATTCTGCATCATATTAGCAGAGTTATTCCAACGCGGAAAGCTATTTTAAATTTCGAATGAGAGCATCGCTTAAAATTCATGTAAAAAGAGTTATCTGCATCGTGAAAAAGTTTTGATATTCCAAACTTCCTGGGATGGATATTGTCTTTTATGTCAAATTACAATTTTAAATTGCATTTATATATTTAAGAGTACAGGATCCATTTTCCAACTTCCGTATATTCTAACGGTTGTACATCAATAATGCAATTTATTTCGCAATAAATAATTGTAATACAGGGTAGATTTTTGTCAAGCATATGGGGATCAACTGCCATTTTACAAGTCTTAATTCTATAACTTACAGAGGAAAGTTATTTTATGAGAGATTACAAGTTACAAATTAGCCTCATATATCGAGGGATTATAGAACCCACAGGAGCGAAAATCTGCTCTGAGTAAACAAGACCTTGAATGTGGGATACAGTTCGCAGGACCTATAACATTACACTTTTGTGTATATCGATGCGTATTTGCTCTCTGGGATATAAATTATCAAATAGAATCGAATCCAATGCAATTTTTATTCTTAAAATATATTTTACACTTATTCGTAAATTAGAAAAATTTTGGGCTTTGGAATTTAATTTTAGGGATTCGAATCTACCCTCAATAATAAAAAATGGATTTGGGATTTAGCATCAAAGAGCAAAATTGATTGAATTATTCGAAGCGATTGTGATGTGGGAGTTTCACATAACAACATTAAATCTGATACTGGGATGAGCAGAGGATGTATTGATTCCATCGTGGCGTCTCTGGATTAATCAAGTCCTTCCTCTATCATGTTAGGCCAGTCAGACTACATCAGCACCTGATGGATAGTTGAATGAATTAATGCACCAAACAATTCAGACCATATCCCAATAATAGCTTAGTCAGTTTTCCCGCAATTCCAATATTTCCAATCCAATATATTTTAAAGAAACATACAAATAAATAATTGGTTGAGGCACTTATATCTCGGCAGTCTGGAAAAAGACATAAAAATTCAAAGGATTATTCCTTAATCTTTTATAATAGTACTTTCGCGAGCGAAGCTTCTCAAATATTAAAAAAGAGCAACTTTAAACTTTAAAGACTTCCGTCCTGCTTCCAGTTCCAGAACTCGAGATTTATTCCCATTTCTCTATCTTCCGTAAATTTGAAACTTTTTCCACTGCAGAGTAAAAAGAGTAATTGGATTTTATTATGAAAATATGGATAATTGCTCATATTCATTAAAAAGTTTTACTAGTAAAGGTAAATTTAATTAAACTCGTTATAAATTAATGCATCTATATGGATAGCATAACATATTAACTTTCGGAAGTATAATCATTTCTTGTCACCGGATAGTATTCTGAATTTCTCATCAGCGAAACATTCCATGTAAATGCTTCCGAACTAAGTATAACTTCATTTCTCTGGTGCATTGATAATATGCAATTACAAATAGTGCCATAAGCGAACAATCTGTCTATGAACGTCTCTCAAGACTAGGAACAATGAACCCAGTAAATACTATATACATTTCTCTATATAACTGAACGTATATCAAAACATGATTAAAAAGAAAAATGAAGTGTTCAATTTTCATTATTATGCTTAAAATAAGTTCTCCAGTTGAAATTAAATTTTAAATTCAAAAAATTGTACCAAGTTTCATTCTTTATTTAAATGCTGCAGTGTGAAATTCTTTAAATTTCTTTCTTTCCTTCCTTTGTTTCAAGGGTTTCAGTAGTGTTCTTGTAATTTTGAAGCCCTTTAAAGCATCTTAAAAATCTCTTAGCTTGTTTTACACGAAGAGATGAGGAGCAAAGTGCATGAACTTGCAAGACTTGTGTTCTGCAAGTTGAAATAATGTAGGAGAAGCTGGAAAGACTCGGTAGCGGGTGGGGTCGCTCGATAATACTGTTTCACCCAACATTCGCCATTCCGAAGTTCTGAGTACTGCACGAATTTTCCCGAGTGACAGGTAGCAATTTGTAATTTATCATCTCAGACCTCAGATTCCTAAGACTCAGAGTAATCAGAAATTGTAATACCAATCCTCTTCACTTGAAAATTCATACTTGGGGGAAGAAGACCTATCTTTTGTTTTTCAAAAACTTGACCTACCGCTAACATAACGATTGACATAAAGATTAAAAATTATTGACATTAAAATTATAGGATAATTCCAGTTAAGGGTGTTGGAGCCAAAATCTAATCTAAAAATTCGATTTCCTCATTGTACTCAACAAATATTAAAAATAGAATTATTTCCTCTGTGGAATTATTTAGTTTTTAACTAGAATTATGTGCACAGAACGAGAAAATATCTAATTTAAATATTTTCTAAGTAAAATGAAAATATTTAATTTTGAAGTCAAATTTTGAATTCTTCGTTTCAAGCAAAAAGTATCGAAACTAAATACTTTTTCGCTCTGTACGCAGTCTTATATTTGAACAAAGATTAGTGCTACATAGCGAAAAAATATTTATCTATGATTTTCTTTGAGTAAAATGAAGAATGGAATTTTGAGTATAACACTTGGGTCCAACGCCCTTAATTTCCGGTTTGAATTCCTTTCAAATCCTCCACATTAATTAGAAGTACTTAAAATCTTTGAAATCCTTTGAAATTTCCTGGACATTGTGAAACTCTTCTGAATCACTATGATGACTGAAATTTGTAATTTTGGTGGGACTTGCATATATTTCAAAGTGTAATAACTTCTAAATGATTTTATTTTCAAGCTTTTCTTCCTTAGAAGCTATAAATAATTTAAATTACAATGTTGATTAATTTGAAGTAGATAATGGATGTTGTGGAGAAAATCTGTCAATAAAATCAATATATTCCGACATTATGAGGTTTTACTCTCTCGATGGAAAATATATGGGTTTGAATCCAGTTAACGTGGATCGAATCGTTGGAAACGTTGACAATATTGCGATGCCGCTCGCCCCTTTTACTAACGTAAACTCGAATACCATTCCGTGCCAAATATTCTCGACATTGTCCTCATGAGTGGAGTCGAGTGCGGGCTAAACTTGAAATTTAGACACGGTATATTAGATACGGAAAGCTTGCTTGCTATAAATTATAAAGGTGCCACTGCCGAAAGCGGGAGGACTCACTGGTACATCTATAATACTATTCTACTACATATCTACACATATAGAATTGTCGGTAGAGAAGGCGTGTATTACATTTCTTTGACATTCGATCCCAAATCAGAAACTATGATTAATTGCCTCTTTCAACCCCAACTTTTTATTTCAATAATCCTTATTATTTTCTGCAGTCCAATTGCGACAAAATACAGTTAAAAATATACAGTTAATCTGTATATTTGTGAAAAATAATTTAAAGGTTGATGCTATGTACAAATGAAAGAAAAAAATGTAGAATCACAAAAAGGTAATGAAGAAAATTCTGCAGGGGTGGGCGTCTGTTATTTAAGACGACTTAAGAAAGATAATAAGAGACTTTCAAAGGATTCCTTTCGAGGCAATTTAAAATTTTTAAAATACAGGGAATCCTTTGAAAAGCTAGTAATCTTTCATGAATTTCCTTCAGCAGCTAACATTTCTTTCTCAGAGAATTTACTTTGACTTGCAGCAAACTATATTATCTGATAATATAAATCGATTTTCCATCAAAAAAGAGATTCAATTTTCCAAAGGAGAATCTGAAATTAATTCAGATTTGTTCTTTTGTGTTTCTCTATACATATATATCATCACATTAGCATTCATTCACTTCCCCAACCACATGTTCTGAAAATTACAAAAAGTCACGTGCACTTTCATTTACTGTAATGAACAGTTCCTCCTGATTCGTAACTAAATCAATCTACACACATGATCATTTGATAATGTATTGTACACATTTTCATATACATATATTATAAATATATATACACGTATAGATGATATGACATGAGGACAAATATAGGAAAAAGCACTATGAATAGTAACACAGGCCATTGACCAATTATGGAAAATGCATGGGTTTTTGACGTTAAACCATGAAAAATTTCTAGTGTTGGGCGGTACTTGGCCATTAAATTGGTGGCTATATTGAAAAAGAAGAAGTAAAGAGGAGAGAAAACGATGGAAAGGAACAAACAGAGTTCAGGAGGTCCACGTCGAAATCGCACCTGGAGCTAAAATGTCTCGCGCGCGGTCATCCGATCGGAAAATTGCCGTAAAATTGCGGCAAAAGCGATATTTTATTCCTTTCAGAAGTCGGCTCAAGCTGGTCTTGCAGGCGCGGCGGTCGTTTATGCCGTTTAGGGCCTCAGGGACCCTTTTTGGGCTCTTCATACGATTTTATGGACTCGTGAATCGTGACTCGTGACTCCCTTCGCGTTTCGATCAACACTCAAGGGGATGTGTTAGTGGATTGTAATTTTTGACTGCGTTACAATGTGCATTCAAAGACTTCTTTGACAATCCTTATACTCACACTGGATTCGACTTCCTATTCAATTGAGAAAACATATTTCTTGTAATGCATTGACATACATTCCAATTTTTGTGTCTTTGATTAAGCTAATCATTCAGGAAATTAACTGTTGTCAATATTTTATACTTTTCACATTGAATCAAAAGATGGTACTCAAAAATCGACAATGGGATAATCAGAAGGTCTCTAAAAATGAAATTTAAGTCTACATAGTTAGCAGCGTATTCTTCCTTACAAAGTAAGCACGCGTACAATAATTTTGCGACACGTGATCGGAAGCGGGAACCTTTTAACGTAGAAACGAAATGACGTTATACGTGATAATTCCAATCATCAGTGAATATAGCCTTCGAAAGTAATAAATAATAAAGAAATGAACTATGTACGAGAATAATTTAATAATATTTTAATGATTTCATTTTTCATTGCATACAGTTTAAACATTTGTTTTGATACTATTAAGAAGATTACGAAGCATATAAAAATATTCTTAAAAAAAAGCTGCTCTTGTGAACTCGTTTTAACATAATTGTATTTTATCTCGCTTTTCGTGCTTTCGTCGTATTTTCGTAGGAAAATCTGGTAGGAGAGTGAGGCTCTGTGGAATAATTTAATTAAGCCATACCGTGGTTTTAAGTTTTATTTTTTCCTGTCATTTTCATTATCATAATAATAAATTTTCGGTTCTAATATTTTAAAAACATTTTCTGATAGATTTTAAGTTATTCGCGATTTTTTAAAATATATATGACTTTAATGTTTTTTCTCTATCCAATCATATAAAATTTATATAACGTGTAAGGCGATATTGTAGAAATAGATTTTACACTGTCTGGTTTCAAGTACTTTTCCCAGGCAGGGTGATGAATTTACAAAAATTACCTGTCGAAAAAGGGGTCGCGTAAAAGTTAAAGAAGAAAGAATGCTCGTGACCGAGGGATGTCGCTCAGTCATTGTCGACTCATTTTTCGCGATGCAAGTTAGGGGAGCTCATACGAGACTAAGTAGATTCTTAACTTCTCACTGTTATAAATGACCACGAATTTTCTTCTAATGCAATCCTATCAATTTTCGAATTATTTTTAACGCTTCTTAAATTAAAAGCCTTCAGTCTTTCATTATCCACAATTCAATCTTACAAATTCTCATAAAAAATCAGAAACAGCTGTAATAATAATGATTTGAAAATGAGGAAAAATCTAGCCCGGATCTGAATATGTCGAAATATGTATTTCGTTTTTTCTCAAACGAAAAGCTGAAAAGCTGCATTACAATTTAAATTGATACTCTGACGAGTCGAAATGGATTAAAGTCTATCAGAATGATGTCAAATTGACATTGATCAATGTCAAATATCATTATTTCGCGAATTTTCTGCTTCGGAAATCTCGTTAACATTTACGCCGACAGTAACTTGATTAGCAATAAATGTAAATTAGGGATGATCTAGTAGATCATTTCGCTCAGTACCCATTTACTATACAAAACCCATTTTCAACATTTAGTATCTAATATCATTTTGCATCACGATTGTACTTAAAATATTTTGATGAGAACATTCTAGAGTATATTGATTCAATTTAAACCAAATTATGGCTATATATATATCATTGTCATTAATATTCATCCAGAGAAGCCTTCTTAAAACTTTTTTCTAACTTCCTTTTCCAAGCTCCCTTTTGCAACCCTCTTTTCCAAACCCCTTCTTCAACCTGCTTTTCCGATTTCCTTTTCCAAAACTTTTTTTCCAATCTTATTCTCCAATCCCTTTTTTCAAACTTCTTTTCCAACCTTCTTTTCTAATTAACTTTTTCAAACCCCTTTTTCTACCCCCTTTTCTTATAAATAAATTGCGTTTGAAATTGATCAATTCGCAGTTGATTAATTGCAAATTAAAAACTTTCAAAAGAGGAGCAACAAAGGACTATTATTTTATTATTTCTATTAATTTTAATGTTGATTCGAATATTTTTGTGTAGAAACTAGGGACGCTTTTCTTGTATATTCTCTCTAAAATTGAATCAGTCAAATTCCACTGATTTTCAGTGACTCTTTTCTCACGATTTTAATCAGTGAAAATTCTCTAAGAATCAGTCAAAAGTCACTAAAATTTCCGAAAATCGTCACTAAACTACTAAAAATTTCAGTGACTTTTCACTGATTTCCAGTAGATTATTCACTAATTAAAATCGTGAGAAAAGAGTCATTGAAAATCAGTGGAATTTGACTGGTAATCAGTTAAATTTCACTGATTCAAGTTTAGAGAGTTCAAATAATTAAAAGTTGAAAATAGTGTCAACTTGACACTTAAGGACCGATCACGATAAATATAAAATGTAAAATATAACTAAAATAATAAAAATAACAGTTTCTAATTGAATTACCTTTCTCATAAGAATGTAATATGTATATTGAAAAATGCGGCAAAGCTTCCTTTTTCCTTAATTCTTCCTGTAAGAGGAAATCCGTTTGGTTGATCATTTAAAAGAAACATTTGGCTCGATTTTGGAATAAAAAACAGCGAAAACTGTAGCGCTCCTCTTTTCGTGATGTATATAGCATTGTTTCGCGCTCATTGTTCGCAACAATGAGAATAGTTTTCTCTCCCGGCAGAATCATCCTAGCGTGGATCATTCGGTAATTTCGCAGTTACGATCCCTCTTGCTTCCGATGCCCGGTATTTTTGTTTTGACACGCGTACAAGAGGCTTCTATATGGTGAAAGCGCGGTATATGGATACCCCATGGCTTATTAGCCACAGTGAATCGGATACTATCGTTCACCGTCGCTCTCGCACTCGTATACTCTTGTATTCTTGTAACTTGTAGAAGCGGCATGATTTTCAAACGGTTAAGCCGTGAGAATATCATAGACTGTAATGACTGGTTGCGAATAATATATAAGCGAATAAGGAGATTCGGATGCCCAGTCATTCGGAATAAAAGACCGCTAAGCGCATTTCCCTTTTTGCCGCAGAGGGAACAATGGGATCAAGACTCAAGTATAATATTCAGGAAAACTTTTAAAGCGCGGATATCTGGGCGAGCAGAAGCTCACGGCAATTTCTTTAACTTCCTCCTACTTCACGTGTATGGTCAACATCAAGAGAAAAAAAATAAAAACTGAAGAGAAAAGAAACAAAGGAGAGATGAAAAAAAGAGGAAAGATAAAGAGAGTAAACGGAAATGAAGGAGGCTTTCAAACTCGGGAACTCGGCCAAAAAAGAAAAGTTGTGTTGAAACAAAGAAGTGTTATTTGGACTTTTAAGAATGAAAATGGACATAACTAGTTACGCGAGTTTATAGAACTGTATATTATTCTTCTTTAAATCTGTAAAGAAAGAAATTAAAGAATATTACAGCGATTTTGAAGATTATAAAATATTTTTAGAGATTATATTGGGATATTCGTTCACTTAAAAAAATGCATCGAATTTAAATTCATCTGATAAAAAGGGTATTTTCAGAGAAACATAAACATCTTTTTTTAAATGCCTATATCCTTATTGGGTTAGTCTACCCAAAGGGCAAAAGAGATCTTAATCTGTTCAACTCCCTCTTAACGTTTACAGAAAACATCGAGGAAAATAGGCCGAAAAGTATTGATAAAAGAGGGATGGATCGACTTTATCGGTTTGTCTATCATCTATCTCTTGATCTCTTCAAAACTCCACCTTTTTCAATCCTCATCTCCCCTCTGCATTTTCATACTCCTTTCTCAAAGAAATCCATCAGCTTTTTACATTTCGAGATTTGAACCCTGTTCGGCTCATTTCACCAGGTCGAAAAGTGCACTCTCCTTTTCAAGATTTGTGTCACAAAGGAGCATCCTATTCACTAGACACCCACACGATTGGTCAGCAATAAAGGGACGAATGAAAAACCGAAAAATAATCATGGGAATGGCAAATACGATTTCGGATCTCTTTGAAGCCAGGCCAAGCAAATAATTGAGAAGCTTCTCTTCGGAAAAGGAGCGAGAGTCGCGAAAACCCTTTATTGCCTGCCGGATACTGGGTATTCCGCTCGCGTCACTGTCCCCGATTTGTATTGTGAAAATGTAAACCGAAAAAGGACAAAGATATCTCATGATCGGTTGCTACAATTTTCAACCACCAACCCTTTTCATCAGCCGAAAATCCGATCTGCGGTTCCGTTTGTCGTCAGAATGGTCGCGTTTGTTTTCCTCTTTTGTGGGGTTTATTCTTCTAGAAAAAGAGAGGAGGCTATACAGTAGAAAGAAGAAAGGGGATATTAATCTCATCAATATCTTGCTTAGGTCTTACACTCAAATCCACCCTCGGAAAGCGACATGTGTACAGATTGTATATACATGTGTGTGTGCTGAAGGATTAATCTTAGGATTAAGTAAACCAATCTGGAAATAAAGCAGTACTAAGAGGCTCTTTACTTCTTTTTTCTTAATTGCAGAAACTAATTTGTTTTTAATCCAATATTTAACAAAAAACGAAAAAATATATATTTAAACTTGTATAATTTGGATCAACATTAGTTGATCTATAATATAATATAATCTATAATCTAGTATAACCGGTTTTTTAAAAGTTGGGAGACCGGAAGGCAATAGGAATGTAATCATAATATATGGGAGGGAATAATCCAAGACGTACTTTTAATAACGACTCTGACATATTCGACTATGGCGCAGCCGCGATTTCAAACCCCTAATAACACGACTAATCCCATTACAATGTTACCCTGTACACGCGGCAAGGCAGCCCCTCTGCATTGAAAATCATGGTAACGCTATCTTATGGATGTCGTGAATATTACATACAATAAGCATCCCAACATATGTCCGCTCATCGTCGTTGTGCATCGAGAGAAGCAGGGAATTCTGCACCCTCCTTTAGGGTTGTAATAACGGGAGAGGCACCTCGATGCAAGTGTGTGTCTTATAAAAAATAATACATACGCACCACTACCTACATATTCTCTCAGATCATTACCAATAAAGGATATTTTCATTTCGAAGAAGGGCTCCCCTTGCCAAACAACCCCATTGGTTCTTCAACCTCTTCAGGGCGGGTTCCGATTCACAAAAACTTTAAACCACCTTCCCCTCCCTTTATATGAGATAAAATTAAAATGTCTGGATCAGAAGTGTTTAACTTTTCAAACTGATTTTTTATACAAGTTCCTGTCTTTAAATTAAATTTTCAGAGGTAATTTCGAAATTTTCTATCATTTTGCAATGTGATAATGTTGCAAGACATGTTTCCGTAAACATTTTTTTTGCTATCTAAATCTGAATCAGTGAAAAATCACTAATTGACAGTGAAATCACATTGATTCATTCAGTGAACAAAAGTCACTGATTGAATCAGTATAAAGGAATAATGTGGACCGACAGTTGGCAGCACTTGTACACCTTTTATTAATTCAAAATTTCCACAATTACTGAAATTACAGATTGAAATTGGAACTTGATTTCCAAACATAATAAGTATATTTTATTGAAATTTGTAAAAGTTATATCGGTTCACTAATTAAATTAGTAAGAACTTACTGATAATCAGTGGACTAATTACTGAATTAATCAGTGAAAAGTCTCAAATCACTGATTCATCAGTGAAATTTTCACTGATTCAAATTTAGAGAGTGCATAATTATTTAATTCGAAAGATTAATATAAAAGTTGATAAAACCCCCTGTGTTGAAAGTGAGCAGTCGAAAATTCGAATTTTAAGCTTCGCTTCACGGTATTTGGAAACTATGAGTTTAATCACACAAGAAAGTTTACTTTTCTATTTTCTTCTCCCTGAAAATTTACGTTCTGTTGTTGTCTGACGTAAACTTTTCAACGCCAAGTATCAATGGCGAGTCTTTCAGGTCGAATTTGTGAATGAAAAAAATGATCTGTGAAAACGATCGGATGCATGAGAACTCGAGAGAAGATTCCAAGAACAGCTTGTTGCGTAAAGAGAAGCGAGGTGAAAGAAGAAACGTGCCTTTTCGAACAATGAGACTTGCCCTATTTGGGTTTATCAACGGGATTTTGGGAAAAAATACTGTGAGCATCTTCCATTCATAAGTCCAAACAAGTTGCATTCTTGGAGTGTTTGCCATTTTATTTAAAGCAGCTTCCAAAAGGTGGTTTTATGAAAGAAAATCGTATTTTCGAAACAGGTTTTTCTGGATAATCCAACTCATTCATCGAATTTTTACAGATTTTTAAAGCATGAATATAGTCTGGCTTCAATCTTAATCTGCCTAATATTTCTTCATTTTAAATAGAGGAAATTCTTTTTTAACATTTGTTAATTAAATGTGAGAATTTCTATCTGGAAGCAATTTTCAATGAGATTAAAATCGGAACTTTACGGGTGGAAGTGGAATTTAATCTTCTTGATCTAATGATCAGAGTTGGTAGTTTGGAAGGAAGGAAACGAAATGAGAACTTGATAATGAAATTGGATTAGAACTATAAATAAGAGTATAAGATCCTTTTCCCGAAGAAGGAAGAGAAATTTTTAATATGATGCTGATGAATCAAAAATGAGGATTCGAAAATTGTTATAAGTGAAAATTAAATGGGAATTATGAAGTCTCTGTTCTGATTAATTCAGCTAATAATTATATCACACTGAATGAAAAATCAAGATAAAGGAATGAACCAGCAGTTTAAAAAAGAAACAGTATCAAATGGTACAAGTTAAAAATTAATGCAGAAATATTAAGTTTCATAATAGGTATTAGGTACATTAGCCTTGTAGAAAAGGTCGAATTAATCTAATAATTATTAAATTGATAAATATTAAATAAAACATTTTGTATATTAAGAAAAAGTAAATTTTCTAAACTGGACTTTCGAGAATTAGTTTCTGAAGAATCTTCAGTGATCTAATGAGAACTAGTGTTTTCCGCGTGGTATGGCTGTTGTCCTATTATTATACCTCTTGATCGCAAATATTATTTATTTTAATTTTTTATTTTATGGATCAACGACTTGTTAATTTAACCGGCGTTTCAGACACGAGCTAATTTGACCCACGCAATAAAAATCACCAACCGTAAAATTGAAGCTTGACGTAAGACTATTTTTCTGATCATCTTTTAGCCGCGTCATTGATTGCTCGTCGCGTGTCTTTTACACCTGCCCCACTATCCGGTTAGCTATTAAGCCTACAAAACTAATATGAGGTCAGTGAATAAAAAGTATCCGTCAATTATTTTATAAACAAGTATTTTCCATACTTTTCATTCATACGAAGGCCTCTATTTACCGTCTTATATACAATTCTTTGGGACATAACTCGCAGCTTTTATCCAAAATAATGGTTTTAAATAAATAGTGTAACGTATTTTAGTTTTAATAAAAAATTACCATTCAAAGATTAGGTCAACAAAATAAAATCTTCTCTCTAAATATGAATTAGTGAAAAGTAAGTCACTAATTTACTTTAGGGAAAAATTCTATTAATTGTTAGTTATTTTAACTAAAACTTTAGTGAAAAGTTCAAAACTGCGAATTGAAATAGTGAAATACAACTAATAATTAGTAAAAATTTTCACTAATTCAGATTTAGAGAGTTGAATTAATTATCAAAGAAAACCGCATCAAGTTGTCAAATTACAAGAGGATGAACATACAATTAAATAATAACTGTGCCAAGGTCGACTTTGAAGAATTTAATCGTTTTCTAAATTGGATTGTGTTTACTTTTCTATTTTTGTCAGAAATGATTAAATGATTCTGAATAAAAGTCATTATAAAAGGACTCGTCTATATTTGGTTCATTAAAAAGTGACCAATATAAATATAGGCTATTGGCTACTGAAACAAAATGCCGCTCTCTTCATTCTATTAAGGCGGTACTAGCAGGTACTAGGGAGTTGGGACCACGCCGACATAATCCTCGAGGGTAGCAAATCGACAGGCAGAGGATTCGACAATGACGATGCCATAGAAAGTACCCGTCCAAATTGCCACCCGTCGAATTAGTGCTTAGAAAATTGCCCTACTCACTCTCATTCTCTCGGGGACTGGACTCTCCCCCTCGCTCTCTTAGGGGTGAGGGGTGAGGCCAACCTAGGGGCACATGCAAGGGCGGGGCCCCAATAAAGGACCCCTTCCTTTAAACCAACCCCTGGGTGGAGTTTGTACCCCATATATATTTCGAATCGGGGTCCTTCGTCCTCATAGCTCAGTCTGACTTCGACCTACGAGGACCTGTGAAATTTTCTTCTCTCTAGACAATTTCTGCTTCTAAAAAAATTTGCCTTGAAAATTGTACAATTTTTCTTTCATTGTGTTGAGTCATTTTTAATGTATCCTTGAGGACTCTGGATTATCGTGAATGTGAATGTGAATTTTATTTGTAAGACTATCGTGAAAAGTGAAGTTCATATTGATTTACAAGAAGACATTGAAGAATTAAGATGTCAAGAAGCTTTCTGGTGGATTCGCTCATTGGAAATAATTCGCCGCCGAATTATCCCCTGCCATATTACGCAGGGAGTCAGCTGCCGAATTATATGTTCAATTTATTTAATTTTGGCCTGGGATATCCTCCGATGAGACCTGTTCCGAGAGCTTCAGCTCTGCCGGTGGTACCTGTTCCTTTATGTGGTCCGCAGAGTATGGTGGGACTTCCAATGCATGGACAGAGCCCTCCTTCACCTCTAAATACTTCTGCAAGCAGAGTATCAGGTAATTATTCTTTTTTATTGTCACATTATACATTTTCTTATCTCAAGTTTGCTGGATTATCAGATTCGATCTTCGACTAAAATTGATGAGATGCATCAAAGTTTTGAACTACTCACTGATACTAATAATTCAATCCGTATAAAATAACCCATTTGAAAATGAAAGAAGCAATCAATCTAAGTTTAGATTATCATTTTTGTTACAGATTTATCAGCCTGCAATACATCGCCCTCACGTCATAGCAGTTCGCCAACTCCTCCACCAAAGTCGCCCAATTCCATCAGCAATAGTTCCAAACGGATCAGAACCGCGTTCACCAGCACTCAGCTTCTCGAACTTGAACGAGAGTTCGCAAGCAATATGTATCTCTCCCGCTTAAGAAGGATCGAGATCGCAACAAATTTGCGTCTCTCAGAGAAGCAAGTCAAGATCTGGTTTCAAAATCGTCGAGTCAAGCACAAGAAGGAAGATCTTCCATCGGGCCAGAGCCAGAAATGCTGCTGCTTGAGGACCTGTGGAAAAAAGAAGGATGGTTGTCCCGAGGAGAACCGAAAATGTGAAAGTACTGAATTGGAAATGCAGAAGAGGGAAGAGGAGGAAGATGAGGATGTTGATCCTATTGAAGATGAAGATGATGAGGGCAGTGAATCTGAAAAGCAGGGAAAACTGAGTGAAAGAAGAAGCTCGGAAAAGTCAATCGATGATTTCAAGAGTTCAGGAAACGTGGATGGATCAGAGTTTACAATGGGTCGTATTTCCTATGCTGAGGAGTTTCCTCGTACAAACTCTGCGGGCATACAACTAGATACGAAATCCAATTGGCTTCCTTATCGGTATCCGGCGGTGGCCACAAACTCCTTGAGACAAGTTGACGATTCGACCAGAGGTTGCAAGAGAGCTCTGGATTCCTTTCAAGAATCGACACCACAAGATATTAAAAGGAATCGGAGAGCTGACTCTCCTCCTTATTCCACTGTATTGATGCAAACAACCATCACCACTCCTGTTTTTTCCGCCTTGTCTTGCACCAAGCACACTGTGGAGAATATTGTAAATTCTTAAATTTTATTTTTGTAGGTCGTAGTTATTTATTATTGAAGCAATTTAAAATTGAAGGAATGTACAGAAATAGAGGTTCGTCGAAATGTCGCTGCGCGAAAAACATATAGTATAAGTTCTAAAATTACTCAAGCAAATTGTGTAAATCTTGTATATATTTATTAATCTAGAGATAATTGTAAATACTTTTGTATATAGAGATGAGAAGGTATTTTTATGATTAAAATGCAGGACGTTATTTAATGAATCGCTTGTATTTTCTTACTTATTGAAGTAGTTATCCCCTATTTTCCTCAACTAATTACTTAATTGAAATATTCAGTATTTATTTTAATGGTTTGCTAGCACATGATTTTTAAAATATTTTCCTTCCTCATATTATGTCCTAATATATTATATTTGCTAAAGTAAGGCTAAAATTTCAATTAGGGAATGTACTTAAAACCAAATAACTATTCAAAATTAGGTGTCTGATTACTGATGAAACTATATTCATTTTCTATTATGTATCTACTATTCTCATTTATTGATCTCATTATCTTAACTCATTATCGTGTTTGTAATTATACAACTGCGTTGCAGCTTAAATAACATTTAATTGATTGAGTTTGCACAGGTTTACATTTGCAGACCCCAATAAAATATACATAGATAATCAATAATATAATAGTATTGTGAAAGTATTGAACACAACAATCAAATGTTTTATATCGAAACCATTTTTGAGCTCATCAATTATTTGTAGAATGGACAGAAATATCAACACAAAAATATCAATAAAACTAAGTAAATTTGGAACTTGGACCAATACAATGATTTCTTCTACGAGTCACAATTATAGACTTAATTCCTGTCTCCGTTATTTCAAAATAACATTTTGCTTAAGATTATTTATAAAAGTACTTGCTTAACTATTCCTACGACATTTCAATATTATAATAGCTGAATTATAATTATAGTAGTCCTGAAAATAAATGATATAGAAATCCAAAATATGATTGATATGATTGCATTGAAAATTACTTCCTTGAAATTTTGAATGCCTTTATTTGAAAAATTAATAGTGGTATTGACAAAATATTGTTTATTTATAATGCATTTTGTTTTTTGTCGAATTTTTTTATGCGGTTCAATTTAGAATGAATCGAACATAAAACTAATGATTTCAAAATTAAAACTGTGAAGAGTGTGACTAAGTAGTATACATAATTATAATTATTATCTGAAAAAGCAACAGTGAGCTTTTTTTTACCAACGAGAAAATACGTTTATAATTGAAATCCTATTGTCGTTTACTGGTACCTCATAAATCACAAAGAAGAATATAAAGCTCTGATGGGGTCTAACAATTCTCAGAAGTTTCATCTTGCCATAAAATCCTAAACGGAAAGTGTTGGGAAAAACATTGCTGGCGACCAACTGTCTGGCAAGCCAATTCTCGTGACAAAGAAACGAGAGAAGACTCTCCGACAAGAATAAAAAAGAAACGAAACTTCAGAAAACTCCAGGTATAAGTGTAAATATATAATATGAAAAAATCGCAGAGGAAAATCTTATTACAAAATATCTTTATACACAAGATCGAATTTAGTTAATCATTTTTTTTGCGAATGTCATTATTTTATAATCAAGTCTTCCTTTTTCACATCTAAGAACTTATGCATTTAAATTTTATCGACATAAGACTTTTACTTATAACTTATATTGATTTTTGGTTTCAGATGCTTTTAACTTTTGAAGGTTGAACGTATCTTCATGATATTTTCTTATATTATACATTTTGGGTAAAAAAAAATGTAGACACGTTTAATAAAACAGTCATTTATAAAAAACATTTTAAAAAATGTCCTTCAAAACATACATTTTCCCGGATTATTAGAAAGGCATGAATTCCTCATTATGAAAGCGTGGGAACGAAGAACAGGCACTCGCCTCAAATAAATCCCGGATTTCAATCCACATCCTATTATTCTGAAAAGACCTTAATTTTCTTCGCATAGGTGGTCGAATTTACTTCCCAGCTAACAAAGCTCACTGAATTTTTTCGTACTTAGGAAGTCGGAACTCTGAAAGAGCCAATTGTGCATTTCTAGTGGTCTTCACACTAAAATTACGTGTTGCCGGATCTCGTGACAAGTTCAAGTTTCTTCCATTCGCGGGACATTTTCTCCGAAAAGCGGAAAGTCATTGAAATTGCTAAACGACGTTTAACAGGGATGGCTATCAAACGAGCCGACCTGTGAATCGCAGTGTGTCGAGAGTGGAGGGTGACAATTATTTGCCGGACACAAGTCCCCGAGTTATTCAAGTTTTCAGGAGTATCCTCCATTGAGAAGCGTCGTATTTTTTGAATGGGAGTTGCCTACGTGAATGGAAGAAGAAATACCTATACGAGTATAGTAATACTATACAGAGTATACAGTATACAACTATACAGAAGCAAAGTCAAGTCGGGGTCGAAGAAAAGGTACCGGACCGCCCGCTAGGTCTTTTGCTGGTGACACAAGTGTGCCATTGTGGCACTTTCGAGAGTGACATTGTCGGTTGGTCCTTAACACCATTAACTACCTTTTACCTTAAATTTAACCCAAAGTGGGGGCCCTCTCGACAAATTTTCGGAATTTACGTCCATACAGGCATGAGGTATAAGGTATAAGTTATACATTATGCTGAGGTGAATGAAATGAATGAAGTGAATGAACGACCGCCACTGCCATGAGTGGAAGGAAGGTGTATAGCGTCTGCAGTTTTTTTTTTTCCAGAATTGTCCGGCCCCCGAATTCCCGCGGGAACACTTTCGCATTTAAATCGCCCTTTCCAAACCCTCTAACTGCAGTTGATTCGTTGTAAATAGCAGCGACCGCAATCGCTGTCGGTCGATTGTTATATATACATATATATGTGATACTGCACCCCCGATCCCGAATCAGCCGCAGAAAAGGGGACGGGGAAGATTATGACCGCAATTTCCATTCCTGAATGACATTTAGGCAAATGGTATTATACCAAGCGTTTGTATATGGACAATTCTTATTTTGTGTATAACCAGAGTGATTTGGTGAACATCCAATTTCGCAAGAGAAATCTGAAAAAATATTTTTAGTATACTAAAAATATAGATATCTAATAAAAACTTTTTCTTTCATGTTAGTCATGTCTTGTAAGTTCAGTGCTTGAAAAAGCAGAAGTTATCTCAATTTTTATATGCGGAAGCACAAAATCTTTTTTCTTTTTGAAAGGTTCTTAACATTCCGGAAAAGATTCACCTGAGAAAATAGGAATTATTCCCACAGAGAGCGAGAGACGAATAAAGGTCATGTTATTTACAAATTTACTTCACTTGAGAAAATGTATGTTTTGCATAAAAGAGTCTTTATTTAGAATTGATATCGTGCATCAAATTATGCAAGTAATCAAATTATCAACACAATGTTCTAAAATTAATATACGATAACAGAGAGAAAATCATTATGTGTGTAATGCAAAAATAATCAAAATGCTAATTAATGGTTCCGACACATTGAACATTTCTATGCATCATTGACTAGAGAAGTAAGAGAAGTACAATGACACTTGGTTCTGTGAACCTGTGAGGCATAAGCTATGAATTACTGATCCTCGCAATTAATTAATAACGCTTATTTGGTGATCATGAAAGGTCTGTGCACCCTAAAAACATCGAATTGAGAGCCCGACAAAGTCAGTGGATTTATTAAGTGTTGTCGTAGCAAGCGAATCGTTTCGCAGTCAGCGAGCCTTTAGAATGCATTAATTTGTCTGTATTAGTGTGTCTGTGAGCATAATGAAAAATTCAAGTTGAGGGCAAGAGAGATCATTGATCGCGTAACACTTGTGTGTATTGCAAGCTGAGAAACGTTCAATAAAATTAATGCTCGATTGTATACATTGCATAATTATAGACATTTATTGAAAAATAACGGATAAAAGACGGAATAAGATAAAAATAATAAAAGAGGCTTATTTGGCTTTTGTCAAATATTTGGATTACTGTAATTTTATTATCATACAGAAGTTTGAAGGAGTTCCAAGTCTTATTTCTAAAAGTTTGCTTGTATAAAAAAACAAAGTTTTGTAAAGAAAATTAAGTTAAACACTCATATATCATTATTATCGAATGTCCTATTTATTATTAGTTCGAGGTAGTTCGTGACGGCGAACAGAAAATAAAGTGGACGATTCTTATAAGATTATAAAGAAAACGGACTGCGAAGGTAGAATACTAATCACCTTCTCAATCCCAAATGCTCTATTTTCCTCACCTAAAGTACTTTCACGTAACCCTTTTAATGGGCTACTATGATTCTTGAATTCAATTGACTGATTTAATTTAACAGTATAAATTCAACTGGCTATTGTGTTTTTGGACATTTGAAAATCAAACAATCAAAATCATTTAGGAAGGAAATTGAAGTAAAGAAAAAATAGATTATAAAAGCTACGTGAGTAAGAATTCAAAAATCTTTCATCACAGTAAGTTCCCAATTTTAAGAAAACATGAGAAAATATTGTCGACCAACTGTCCTCACCGCGAAGAGAATTTGTCAAACGGAAAGTGGAACTCCAGCAAAAGTTCCCGTACTGCATATAGTGTATATTGTATAGTTGTATACAATAAGTGTTTTTTTCTCCGTTAATTCATTTCATTTGATATGCGCACTGAAGAGGCGCTCAATCAAAACCGTAAAAAGGTACCAGCGACAAGCGAGGTACTTGAAGCAGTTCTACTTCGGGGTGCGGGCACTCGAAAGTTGAAACCGTTTTCTCGCTGTCGACAATGGCGCAACATCCGCCATTATGGATCGTTTCACGGTGTTACGGACATATTTAAGGGCGAAAAATGTCGTCCTCACTTCCATTCCATGCAGCGTTGTTATGTTGCGTGCCCCTCACACTGAAGATTGAACCTTGACAAAAGGATCAGACTCGTGCACACATTTTATGCGGTTGCCATGCATATGCCGTACAGTCCCTAAGATTTCAAAATTCCCTCCTCCTCCATCGAAAATTTGAAGAAAATTCCCTAAGAATTCACCTCTATGTAGATCTGAGGAGCCTAAGTTATCCAGATTCTTTGTAGATTTCGTTATTGTGTAACAGGGGGAGTCAACGATGGCAGAAATGGTGACGATGCATCACTTTTCATACAATGACACTGTATTCGTTCAATGACGCGCGGATAATTTTTGGAAAACCGCCTACAAACACTTGGAGATGCTTCATAAAAAGAATGTACCTACCGGTCCTCGAGGTCCTTCTGAATTCGGTAGGACACACCTTTCGAAATTCGGGAGTAGTAAAAGGCTCCTCGTGTTCTGCAATCGAGCGAGAAAGATGAATCTAATGGGATTTTTTATTCGAGACAAATTGAGATTTATATTCTCCTGAAATATCTGAGGATGTGCTTGATACATGTGATGTTGATGTGCTTTCTAAGAAATCGAGGAGAAAGGAAAATCAAAAATCACATTTCGAAGGAGATTTTATACATTTTATTTATATGTATTCTCTTAATTTAGCGGAAAGAAAGGCTTAAAATAACATTCACCACTGAATCTAGTGCAGATTTCTAACGAGTCTTAAAGTTGTCAAAAAGATTCACGTCATCAACAAATGAGACTAAATACGATCGTCTCGATAAGTGCGACCTGTTCGAAATGACCGGTCGCGGTAGTCAGAGGCGCGAGGATGATCTGGTTGAGTCATTCTGCTAATCCTTATTTAACCCAAGGTTATCTGTGATCTGTCAGTGGATTACCTTAAACGTCCTTCAAAAAGCCATCACCTAACAATGGAGGTTACGAGAAGACATCACTTAGTGCCTTCTCTCATATCAACTGCCTTCATCTAATCATCTTTCACAGATCGTGTAAAAAGTTGCCCATTTTTCTGGGCTTCAAGACTCAAGATAACGCCACGAGACCTGGTAGCTTTGTAATGGAAATTGAGTGAGTGGAGAGGAATGCCAGAGAAGAAAAATAAGAAAAGGGACTTGAGCGCGTGCATCGCTCGGGAAACTTAATTTTCCGGGTTAATGCCGCCCTTCCAAGTTCCAACATCCACAATCGACACCTGCCAAGGCAAACCGCCTTCGACGTATGATGAGCCGAAGGACACGTGACGTGGCGATAAAAACGGATCTTTTGTTGATCGAGCATCGTTTTTGATTTTCTGCTGGAATAATCGAATCGATACGGATTAAAGACTTAAAAAGGACAAAAAAGGTGCACTCGAGGAGAAGCTTCCCTAACGAGGTTCATTTTTTATAAGTCGAAGAAATATCTGCTCGGGTCGAAGATAACATATTTTTTTTGGATTGAAACAAAATCGCGGATGTATTTTTTCTTTTGTTAAAACACTTCTTGTTCTTAAAAGACCTTCCGGAACTTTTAGTGGCTTATTTACGGGTTGGCTAAAAAAATTTATCAAACTCTTTTCCCTTGTCATCGAGAAAATGTATATCTTTTTCTCGTTGAGGAAAGAAATTCATCTTCTTAGTTGAAAAATTAAATTAATCCTTTGAAAATTCACTTCAATGGTGAGAAATTTCACGAATGAGACAATTTTTTAGAAAAATTCCTGTATCATTTTTATGTAGTCCCACACCTATAATATTTGGCAATAAAATGTAAATCTCTTGAAGGGAAGGACATCACACTTTTCGGCACATGAAATATTCATGTTATTAGGTTGCCAATTTTTTTTATACGCTTTATTTTGCATAAGAAAACACTGTTTCCAAGATCGAATAATAAAACAGTATGTTACGATTTGAAAAATTCTAGTTCCAAACATATATTTCTCCTGCTAAGAGCAAATTCAAAATTTTAAATATAAATATTACTTAAAATTAATAATCCTTGAAATATTGAATGAAAATGAATTAGTTTTAATCCCTATTTTTTACTTTTGAACTTCCATTTATTATTTTCACACCGTCATCGATCAAAATCGTGCATCAATCGGCGATCCGCCCCAAGAATGGACGTTTATTTGATTGTTATTCGCGTCCAAGCATCGCACGTGCTTATACCTGCCACCTTTATCAGATCCAAGACTCTATAATTTAAACTCAGTTCGATACATTTTTCTTTCAATAGCAAAAATTACATATCTATTTAAATCTACCTAAAACACATATAGCTTAATTTCTAAAAGATAGAGGATCTTTTTTTCATGGTCTATAATTACATCTCATTTCTTTTAAATTAGGATTTCAAACAAATAGTATGCTGTTTTATATATAATAAGAGGGCGTACATTTATAGAGTAATTATGAGAAAATAAATGAACAAAAATATTATGGGAAGGACTATAAAACGATCTGTGGGTGATTGCGTCACGCTTGGCGGGGTTTTGAGTTAGATTGCGAACTTGGAGCCAATTTCCTGAGAGCTTCCGTCAGAATTGGATGGGTATGGTTAGACACAGGTGCGTTTAACGTGTATATTTCACGGTGTAACATAGATTAAGCGTCGAACACCTAGAACAAACATTCAAGACTGTAGCACCTGTCATATAATGATCAAGTAATGACTTGGAAAAAGAGTATCTTCGTTCCGTATTTTTAAGTCATAGAAACCAGTCGTTTATATTTTAGATTATATTTTTATATTGTCTTTTCTTCTGACTTTTCTCACCATTTTCTTAATCACGTATAATAAAAAGCATTGAATCTTAACTCAAAAATTTAAAATCAGAATATCGTTACTTTTTAATATTCTGGTAGCCTTAAGTGTCAAAAATTTAGCACTCCATTGAGACAACCGGCCCTTAACTGACAAGATTCCTATCAAGAATGCAAACCTGACGTGAAAGACTCTGGTAGGGGCGGATCAGTATTTTAGAACAGAAGGTTTCGGAACTGAGTCACTTTAAAGTAAGGTCTCAAGCAGGAGGGACTTATTTTGATCAAGACAAAGATTTCTCTAAAATCTGACACCTTTTAAAACTAATTCCTCTGGGAAAAATGATAAGTAGAAAATAATTATATTTTAAATTTTTGTATGTATTGGCGTATCTATTATAAGTAAAAGAAAATAATATTCCTGAAATATGAGATTTCCGTTCACACGGAGCTTAATCTGCAGTTTAATTAATTTTTTTATTTTTTTATAGTGTTATAAAATGAACTATAGGAAGGATCGATATTTTTTCTCCATTGCAATTAAAATGATCACCTCTAAAACTGTCGAGTGCTGGCTTTTAATGATAATTTATTGTACAATGATTGTCTGATTTGTCTTTTAGGGGTTTGCGTATTTTATCAAGACCCCTCTCATTAACACATTCGAGTATGGTCGAAAATCTTCTTGCCACCGGGTCGTTAATGAGGAATTTACATAACATTTTTAAACCCTATGACAATGGATTTAGAGACCCGACAGGAACTAGACAATGGGAGACTCGAGGGACGAGGCGCTAAACGATCATAAAAAATCTGTGTCTATGCTAATTTTATTTTGCGGCGAGACAAATCGAGTCAAATGGAAAATTAGGGGGTACTTTACCAAAAAGATGATATTAATTATCATCAATCCTTTCTCAGTTTCTAATATACTTAGATAAATGCAATAAAAACCATTCACAATAAAACTCCTTTTAATTTATTTTTCATTCTGTGACAATAATTTAATTCTTCCTTTGGTTGAAATTAATGAAATCTTAAATGATTAATTCAGTACAATAAATGGTGTCAACTTGAAGACAACTTTTAATTAGTAGAGAAAATAAAAAATTATTGCTGAATAAGATTTATTATTCTCAAGTTATTTCGCGATTTTATTAACGAAGAATTTGTCCTCCAGCTGGTAATTTCCTTACAGATCCTCTCTCCTTTCTCTTGCTGAAAAGACGATTAAATTAAACCATCTCCTTGAATCCACTTTGCCGTACAGAAATGAAAGGAAATAAGAATTTTCTCCAGTGAGCCAAAGCGTTCTTATCTTGCCTATCTTTATTTTTCAATCTTCTATTGCCATCTTTATTGCTTGAAAAGGCAATAGAAAGTTTAAAAGGAACGATAGTTTCATTTTGATTCAAATTCAAGTTGTGCAAAACGAGAAAAGAGGGCAGAAGCAATTTTCTCGCTTTATGTCAATTATTATTACGAGACTGGTACAATTTTAAAAATATTTTATGCATAATTCAATTTCCATGACATCTTCAGCATTTTTCATAAACTCTGCATTTTATTATTCTTCAGATGCCAACATATCTTCTTATTTATATATTAGACTTCGGAAAGATGAAAATTGTCAGGGTTCTTATCAGAAAACTGAGAATTCAACGATTCTTCTTACATTAACGTTAATTATAAACGAATAATCACTGACATATATATCTATGTGCTAGAGTCGACTTCACTAACGTAATAACACCTCAGGAAACTAAATTAGAAGACGACACGGTATGAACTTAGTGCACTGCATATTGCAAGGGATGAAGGACATGAAACACGAAATTTGCAACCCTGACTAATGAGTAATCGCGTTTGATCCAGGGGCGTGAGAAATTCAGCGGAAGTAGAGAAATCTCTGAGCGGGTTATGTACACATGTACAACATGGAGCTTATCGACTTACGCGCGTAATTAGAGACGGGATTGTGTCGTTCCAGCTAGCAATGCTTATGCTGAGTTGCTTTTCCAAGAAGAGAATAATCAAAGTTACATATATATGGGTGAGGTAGTTCTAGATTATTCTAGTATCTACTAATCTATTCTGCAGGTGTCGAATGCTGATCTTCTTTGCACATATAGATAGATTCTATTGGAATAATTGCCCGGATTACATGAATCCTTGAAATCTCTGAAAATTTTTGAAAAATCAAAGAAGTACCATTGAAACTTCTTTTTTTGTCATATTAACATAATAAACATGCATTTAGTTTACTTTAATCGGTAAGCGAATAATTTATGCGACATTAGCCGAATCTACATATATAATAACATTTTTATTATTTTCCGTATTATTAATATTATTATTTTTTTTATTATTATAAGTTTTATAGTTACACTATCTATATATGCTTTAATAGTGCGTATTACAACAAAATTACAACATCTCTGTGTCAGCTATAATAAAATGTGTTTTTGGACGATATATAATGTCGCCAGAACAGTTAAAGTTATCAAAAATTTCACTTGACTGATGATAAGGATATTCCTATATATATATATTCTTCCCTCGTTCGTTTCCAGTTATACGGCTGTCATAAGGAGTTTTGTTGCCATATTTTGTTTTTATAAAAAGAGAACACATTTGTGGAATAATAAGTATTTTGGCGTGAATTTTACGTTTTCGTCTATATACATGCTGACACAATAAAAAATTTGTTTAACATCTGAAATAATAAATAGATAGTAATAATAGATAGTAATAAGTGTAAGTTATATATATATATGTATATAATATATTTTTTTACATCTTGAAATCCAATATTATAATATGCATAGGTAATTTACATCAATCAAAAGAAAAGACATGTTCATATAGCAATATATATGAAAAAGAACTCTCCGAAGAATCAATAAGCTTTCTGGGCATTGATTATTATTATTATTATTATTATTATAATTATTATTATTCCTTCATTAACGTTTTTTATTCATGAAAGGTGTTCTAAAGATAATACTTTCTTTAAAGCGATAAGATTCATCGGTATACGAATAAGTTTTACGAGTTGTTATGTAAATGGAGGTCCTACAAAGGAAGAAATACGAAAGAGTGAATCAGAATTCATTAAAAAATATTGCGACGACATAAAAAAACAGTAAGCATTTTTATTTATAGTTTAGATTTCCTGTTTTTCTATTTTTTTAAATTTATAATCTCATCGTAATGATTTTGTTTTCAGGGCTATCGAAAGGAGTCAAGGAATCATTTAAATGATTTAAATTAACAAATTAGCTCGTTTCGGTTTCGCTTACAAGAAAAATGATGTGTCTTGATTTTATGTTATAAGTTTTACAATATCGTCTTTTTACGCGCAAAATTTTTTAATAGTATAAAAATTTAGCTAAATATGTATGTGATCTATATTTCCTTCAATGTATTATATGAAAGAATGAAATACATTATTCAATTTTTACTATTTTAAAATATTTACACATTTTCCAGCAATTCAATACTTTATCTGATGTTTTAAAATATATAATCCAGACAGTGTTTGTCAGGAAGCTCGTTTGAAAAAATAATGGTAGATGTAAAGGACAAAATATGAAATATGAAATACATAATCTACCCCAGATTATCGCGTCTTGCGCTCATATTTTATGACGACAGGAAAGCGACTGCTTTTTGCCTTTTTAGCCGCAATTTGCTGAAACTCGACGATATGTTATATCTATATCTATATGTATATATATATATTTCTCTCCGACACGAGCATCGAATCTAGAACCCGTAAAACTGCCGATGGTATCTTTATATTGCATTATTGCATTAAGTACTTGGGTACACAGTGGGTACACATAAAGGTGCACAACAATGGAGCCCCATTGGATTGGACCCGTTAGGTATTGGTCGACCATTCCGCGGGCATCATCTCATTCATAGACCCTGATCAAACACACACGATAGACGAGCACGAATTTTTATATCGTTTTTCTCACCGAGGTACATGGTCTTTATGGCCGTACACTATAGCTGCTTTATGAAAGGTATAAACACAAAGTTTCACGATCTCGTTTACTTAGGCTCATTGGCAACAAGAACCACGGATTCTCTCTTCGAATTATGTAATATAAGTGCAACACTGCAATGAAAAGCAATAAAATTCCTTCATACCACACTGCACACAGAAACATTATTATAACTCCATTCAAAAGATTAGTAGAGTCCATAAAATAATAACGAGCGGTTTTGTAAAGATGGAGATTAGAGCAGTAAAATAATTAAATAGAAAGGACCTGAAATTATAACTCCAATCAAAAGATTAGTAGAGTCCATAAAACAATAATGAACAGTTTTATAAAGATGGAGATTACACCAGTAAAGTAATAAATAAAAGGACCTAAAATTGGAATAATAATTTCTGGTGTAAGGTCAAGTGACCCTCTTGGAAGAGAATCATGTCACGCCTATCCAAATAGATACCTGCCAGGTGTTCAGGTCCCAGGTCAGTTTTGTCTGAGACCATTAATACCATTAGAATTTTCTCTGACCATGACTTCTTCTACATTTGTTGTGCCACTGGGTCTCTTCCCCTCGCTGAGAGTCTTTTCTATTATACGGGAAGGATGATTTTATGCTAGGTCGCTATATTCACTATATTGCAATAGCTACCTTCTGACAAATTTGAGAAAGACGAGCCAAGTGGTCATTCGTCGAGGGAAAACAAATTTCAGCAAGTCGCTGGACCACCGACAGCGCGACGGCATTTTCGCGAGTCAAAACCACTTCAAGAAAGACCGGAAAATTGTGCTTTTCATTTAAACTCAATTATTTCAAAAGACATGCTTGCTCGAAGGCTGCGCAACTTTTAGTTGTAAAAATCCGAGATTTTAAGAACGATTAAGTAATTATAATATTATATTATTAATATTCTTAACTATAGCGAAACATTTTCACGTATTTAATGGAGTTTCCTTTCTAGAAAAAGTGGTTTTAAATTTTGACAATTTAAAAATCTTTTCAATGAATTCGATTTTGGAATACATAGATTAAACTGTTGTATATATTCGCAGAGCTAATTACTAGTTATATGCTTGCAGCCGAATAATTGGATTAACAGCCTGATGCGATAAATTTGCATTACGCTTTTACACGAAGAAGTTAGCTACCTGTTGGTGGTTGGAGTGACTAATTGATTAAACTTATACCCAGTAGGATTTATGAGCCCTTTGCAGCTGTAGCGATTTCTCTCCATAAAGTATGGAAAAAATGACTGTTACAACTCCACATGGAGAGGAAATCTGACAAAATGCTTCTGGAATTCGATACGCAGACTTTTTCAAAATCCCAATACGATTTTACGGCCCTTGACGCAAGTCGGGTTTCTTTTGAGCCAAACTCAAGTGGAGGCAAAAGGAGAAAAAGATAAACTCATACATAGACCTTTTTAAAAAGGAGAATGTACAAATAACTTATTTTATTTTTGTAATTTTCAAACTAGTCTTTGATTCTTGCCTTCAATTGTCTGTGTAAGTGAGATTAAAAGCTCCTTTTAGATTGGGAACAGGTTTTAAGAGAAATGAGAATCATGAAAACCTCAATTGTACATTTTCCCAAGCTCTGAATTCAGCTTTTATTGCTGGGAACAACCTTATCAATTCTTTGATATTAGAACCTTAATTCCTCCATTCCTTACAAATAAACTTGATCTGCAATTGTTATTATTAAATTTTTGATATAATATGTTCTGTCATTTGTTAGCTTTATGAAACTTATTTTTAAAAGAAATTAGGACACGAGAAGTTATGTGTTTACATTTGAATTTAAAAAACTGGAGTAACTGTCTGCTGACTGAGTTACAGTTAAATTGATTAATGTATACGTAACCGGAATCTGAATTATTCATAAACGCCTGAAAACTTGTTTATATTGAAGAGTTATTGATCGTATTTTCAATTTATAAATAAATGAACGTACAAATAATTTGAAAAAGCACTTGTAACAATATCTGATTCACAATAATTGAAAATATCATATACTTTTTGTACCAGAGAATATAAAAATATGTTTATGGGACTATTGTAAGAAGAAGAACCTTGAACCTACTTTCAAACCGTAAAATAGACTCAATCCATCTATATTATCAAAAAACGTATAAGTTAAGTGCAAAATGGGATCGACGCTGAAATTGATGCTTCTTCGAATGTCGGTTCGAATTCCACGATCAAGAGAATAAGTTATTGCGTTGTGCGGCTCAGCTTGAGTCTAATGGGAAATCAATAATGACGATAAGTGTCAGAGCACGTACACCTTTAGAGAAAATTCCTCAGCACTGAAAAACATTTCTCAATTTCCCAACAAATAAAACAAAACGTAGAATAAGATTCTCGAATATCACTAAATGAGATTTTAATGATATTTAAGGTCCTCCTTTATCCAACTCTTTTTGAACAAATCATTTTTGTTCTCGTCATATAATCAAATAGTAATTAATTCATGTCGGAAGCCTCTCAAACTTCGGAGTGGTTTATAATATAGATAGAAATAAATAAGTGTAAAAAAATCAAATAGAAATAAATATAGTGGAAAATATGAAGAAAAAGGAAAGAGCTTCTCGTTTCCTAAGTTCTAAGTCATAAACCACGATGAGGATCAGTGGATAATGCTTGGGAGAAAAATGGCGTGCGTCCAACTCATATAGAAGAATGATCTTTACTCCCATTATTCTCGTAGTAAAGTAAGCTGACCAGATGGTCAGTTTGGGCTCTTGACCGCGTAGATAGATTTCATTCACAAAAGTTCGTACTCGAAGGAGTCACATTGTCACTGGAGTACCTGTAACCTAGTCCATCTTCCACAATTTCTTATACCCTGTGAGGGTACGTAAAATTTAAATTTCTCGCCCTAAAGTCACCTCGAAAGGAGATTCCAATTCTCGTCGAACCAATACAGCTTCTACAATGAAGCCAAGTGCAGACACTGAGGCGCTCTGGTCTTTAGCTTCTCTTCCAGCTCCATTCAGTAAAAGCTCTCGAGATGTTTTCTTCGATTTTCGAGCTGCTTGAGCCAAGGCCAAACGACCAAGAGGGCAAGTTTCATTCAAGGATCGAATGAATGGATTGAAATGGTACGCGTAGGCGTTTGCTGGAATTGGTGGAGTAATATACCCCAGCGGGGTGTCTCTGTGGGTGTTTTTGCAGAAAACGAGAGAAAAAAAGGTTTAGAGACTCCTAAGAAGTGAGGTAGTTGTACACTTGTCTCCTTTCTAAGTTACTATTCCAATTCTCTATTTACTTTTAAGAATATCGAATGAATCCCAAGAGTCTGCGAATGCACAAATTCCACCCCCATTTCCACCCCTCTTTCACCTCTTCTTTATTCTATTTTCCATTTCATCGACAATCATTCCTGAGTGCATTTCCATTCTGTTTGGTTTTTTAAACTTTTTAAGTAAAAAGGAAGAGAGGAAAGAAGAAATTGATGGAGTCTTTTGCAGAATGTCTTTACTGTTTTTTAGAAAACCCAAATAAATTTAATAATATTGATTCACGATCTTTAAAAATTATTTATTATAGAAGGATATCAAATGGTAGATTATTATCTTCACACGGACCCAGATTCAGAAGTTATGAGTGAAGGTCTTCTAGAACTTGGACTCATACCCACTGACGTCAATGGGGCCAATCGAAATAGGAGTAGCCAATTCCCAAATGACAGTGATTAATGGATTTTGACAGAGAACAAAAATGATGCTTTTATTCACCCTATTAGAGAAAAAGGATTTTATAATTTTATATGTATTATTATATTATTTTATTATATATATTCCCGTGTCAGAAATTACCCCAGAAGTGAGGTGATAACAATGATTATATGTATTAGTCATTGTTATCATTTTTCTGCTCACGTAATATCAAAATGAATGGCAAAATTTCTAATATTCATATTGGCATGTCTTGTCAGTCATATTAGCATAAATTAAAGCTATCATAGAAGAAACGCAGAAAATTATTAAAAATGTGCTATCTGCGATTTGCAATACATTTTTTAACATTTTAATTCATTCACCGACTAATCTTAATAATTCATGTCTTTCTGAAGATATAAGAACAAAAAATATTATAAGTCTAGGTTACTTTCAGTGAAAACGGATCCGACATAATGATTGTTGCAGACATCCTACATTTTCTTTTAAGATTATTAATGGCATGTAAGTAACGTTAAGCATACATTAAAATGACTAACGAATATAATAAATCTAAATGAACAGCATTAATTTGCAAGTAATTTGTTATGCTTTACAGATTATAGAGATTTTGTCCCTCAAGTTGAAATGGTTCGCAATACTATGTCTGAGCTGTTCACTTGTTTAAATCACACTCTTGGAAATACTACTGAGTTACTTCCAGTATCAGAAGGATAATAAGGTTAATATATTTCAATTAAGACAGAATCAAAGAGTCTACGGATATGTTTGCCTATTTCTGTAAAATTGATTTAGTAGTAAATTGAGATATTAAAAACAATATTCGGTTTAAGTATTATGTAACCCCCTCTTTTCAATCTTAGTTCATAATAATTATTGTATATTATTAAGTAGAAAAAAGAAAAGAAATCGCTACCGCTATTTTAATTTAATTTGCACATTGCAAATTTGTTTGCATTATCGATATGTTTTTAGACAGATAGAGTATTGCTTCTGAACATTTTGTTTTTGATTATGCAATTTAATCGTCTCACATCAAGAGACTTCAATGCTTTTTCTTCTATCATGAATGAAGAACGTACCTTTTCTTCTGTTCACTGTTGCGCATGCTTTTATAACATGGAAAGATATAAATGTTATGTATATATAAAGACAGTATTAACTGATAAAAAAATAACTATCGAATGAATAAAATACCCCGAGATGTCGTTAGAGAGCTTAGATATATTTATTTTTCGCGTAGTGATTCGATTATTATATAATCGGTCTAAGCTAATCCAAAAATATTATATATCGTTGTCGAATTCAGGAAGTGCGCACTACTGAACTTTGTTGTATAATAATTACAGACTTGCCTTCCTCTAACTTTTCCGCATGTAAAGGATATTCTCTTTTATTATATTATTAATTCAAAGATAATTTTAATTATTATCAGAATCCTCTTCTACAAGGATCATAAAATTAGCACAAAAAATAGAATATGTAGGACCAAAAAACTACAATCTTGATCATTACTGAAGAAATTATTTAGATAATGATATATCAAGTGTGCTTCCTGAGGTATCGAAATTAATAGTTTTTTAATTGAAGAGCTATTATATTCCTCAGAAATATAACCCAAAATATTTCTTTTTTGGCACACATTGTAATTTTAAATGTTTGTTCCCATTATACATATATGTTAGGTGGTTTCTACGCGAATTAAATTGGTAAGGTCTCTGCTTCTCTTCTTCCTTTGTATTAATAGTTACCTATTTGGCGAGTGGCTCTTATAGTTTGATTCGATTTTAATCAGGCAGGACTTATTTCATCTTCCTCTTTCAATCTGCGAACACCGAAGAGCGTTTTACAATTTGATAGAAAAGAGTTTAATCGTGAGTGTTTGTGAATTTATATATAGTTTAAAAATCTCAAAAATCTTACTTAAGTGCATATTTGTTTATTTTTTTACAGTTGCTGTAAATTATGTTATTTATGTTAAAAGAGTTATCCAACTTGTTTCCTCTCTGTACTACGATTTATACGGCATTATTTTCTTTCGTGTTCTTTTACTCTCAGGATGACAAGTACAACATGGTATGTGTGTTAAAAAAAAAAAAACTTTTATATATAATTTAGAATATAAACTAAAATATTAAAAATTGTATAAGTAGTTTAAGGTGTTTTAGTACGAAACTATAGATTTATAATATGAAAGCAACTGATCTACTGAAAAATTGTAACTTTATAGAATATTTAAATATTGTTTTCAAAATGATGCCAAAATATAATTTCCAAAATTGTCCTCTTTTGAAGCAAGTACAGCATCATCCAGAAGAGTTCGACTTCATTATTGTGGGCGCAGGTTCTGCTGGATGTGTTCTCGCTAATCGACTTACAGAGATTAGTGAATGGAATGTAAATATTAAAAATTTTCTGAGAAATGTTTTACAAAATGATTAATGATTGCAATCATGTACAGGTACTTTTACTGGAAGCCGGTAGAGAGGAACCGGAAGCTCCTGAGATACCAGGTTTGGTTCTTGCAATTGAACAAACTGACATTGATTGGAATTATCGAACGCAGCCTGATGATAATGGATGTATAATAGATAAAGGATGCATCTGGCCACGTGGAAAAGTATAAAAATTATAATTACGCTTTTGATTTATTATTTTTATCCCACATATTAATTTCTATTCTGTATTTATAACAATAAAATTATCATAATAAAACATATTTTCCCACAGGTAATGGGTGGTTCAAGTACATTAAACTACATGCTTTATGTCAGAGGAAATCGAGAAGATTTTGATTCATGGGAGAAATTGGGAAATCCTGGCTGGAGTTTCAAAGATGTCCTGCCCTATTTTAAGAAATCAGAAAACAACGGGGATCAAGATGTAAGAATTGTCGCATGTTTTAAAAACTAAAAATTTTGATATTGTAGCTTTTGATATTATACTTAGATTATCTGTGATTATACACTTACAGATTTTGAAAGAAAATCCGAAGTATCATCAAACTGGAGGATATCTATCAGTGGAAAGATTTCCTGAGACTGCACACGATGCAAAAATTGTTTTTCAAGGACTTAAAGAATTAGGCTATAAACCTACTGATATCAATGCGGAGTCTCAATTAGGGTCTATGAATTTGCAAACAACATCAAAAAATGCCTCTCGCAAAAGTGCGAATGTAGCTTTCCTTCGACCAATTAGAGAAAAAAGATCTAATTTGTTTATCAAAACTAAAGCTTATGTAACGAAAATTTTGATTGATCAGAATACGAAGAAGGCTACAGGCGTAGAATACACATCTACTCTCACAGGTGAAACCAAAACAGTTCTGGCTAGGAAAGAAGTGATTGTATCAGCAGGTGCTATTAACTCACCGCAGTTACTAATGCTTTCCGGAATAGGTCCAATTGACGAGCTTCAAAAACATAATATTAAGGTCGTAAAAAATTTACCTGTTGGTCAAAATCTTCAGGATCACGTGACCTTTGCGGGATTGAGAATTGAGATAGGGGAGAGAAAGTTAAATGATTCTAATTGTTCACAAAAGTTACGGGATTTGAATTATTATTTTGCAACACATAGAGGTCCATTTTCTAATTTAGGTGTTTCAACCATTACAGCATTTTTACGAACCGAGTATGAGAGAAGCCAAAGTGCTCCCGACATTCAATTACATTTTCTTGCAGATAGTGACAATCCTGTTTACTATAATCAATTTTTTATTTTGCCAACTCTCTTGACACCAAAAAGTAAAGGATTCATTAAACTTAATGAGACTGACCCAATCTGGGGCGCACCTCTAATTCAACCAAGATATTTCGCAGAGGATTTGGATGTGAGACGTATGCTTCAAAGTATTCGACTGAGCCTTGAATTATTTAAAACTTCGGCATTTAAGAAAAATAATTTCAAGTTGAATAAAACTCCTTTACCACCTTGTAATGTATTTGAATTCAATAGCGATGAATATTGGATCTGTGTGATAAGGCAATACACTCATACTTTATATCACCCGATTGGGACATGCAAGATGGGACCTAAGAAAGATTCTGAAGCGGTTGTTGATTCAAAGTTACGCGTTTATGGAATTAAAAATCTAAGAGTGGTTGACGCTTCGATCATGCCCGATCTTCCAAGAGGAAATACCAATGCACCCACTATTATGATTGGTGAGAAAGCTAGCGATATTATTAAAAGTAAATGGTTCAACGAGAAGAGAATCATGAATGCTTTTTGCGAGTTTTACAAATGCGGAAATATGGATAGAATAATTCAACACAAAAGTTGTAAACCCTGATTTTAATAAAAGCACAAAAGATTACACGCCTGATTTCCTTTTTTTATACATTCGCATTGCTGAGTCTTATAAATAATATATATAGTAATACAAATGTTTAATATATATATATAGTGAAGTTTGAATTCATATAATTTCAATGTATCCATGTGAATTATGCGTATACGCATAATTATTATATATAAGAAACTGCCTTTACATATAGCCATGCATGTCATATATGTTGCAACGTTTATAATAATATTCAAAAAGCTATCTTTTATTTGTATAAGGCACATTTTGTACTGATAAAACCAGGTATCGCTTATAAAAGCAATATTTTGGCAAACCTGGGACAAGTACTAAAGTGTTCCATCTCAAATTGAAGACATTGATTCGAATGGTGAGTACATGGGTGAGTACTTGGATTAGAATTAATATGAATGTGCGAATTATATTTTTGGAAAAAGATTACTATCCGATTAAAGAGAAATCATCAACAAGCTACTATCTGATTAAAGATGTGCCCAGTAACTACACTAATATGTACCTACAGTTGAAATAATCTCATGACTTCTTTGATTATTTGATAAAATTTTAACAAAACTATAAACAATTTTTAAAATTATGATCTTGAGTTGAGAGAATAGTTATTTAAACTGGGATTTTCATTGTTAATCATTGAGAAGTATTTTTAAGAGACACAGATAGCGAAAACGTGCAACGAATTAATAACAACAAGTTTTAAAAATTACACGTAGTTGGCTTCTGATGCCGAATCTTTTAAGACTTAGCTTATCGAGACACAACGATTTTCAAAGTTAGAGAGTAATTCGAGTAGATGTATAAGGAAATATTTTTCTTCTGTATACTCAGAAAAAAATTTGTTTGAATTAAACAAAATTTGTGTGATTCAAAGAAATTTTCTTTAATATGATGAAATCAATTTTTTGAATTAAAGAAAATTTCTTTGAATCAAACAAATGTTAATTGTTTAATTCAAACAAATTTTTTCTTTGACCCTATATCAATGATATGTTTGTTTTAATTCAAACAAACATTTTTCTGAGTGTAAACATACATTTACGTCAAATTGAACAACTGGAAGAATTAATTATCTACAAGTTTGTGATAGACGTTCAGTAAAAATTAATAATCTATTCCAGTGGATTTACTTGAATTACTGCACGGACCATGCTGGAAGTTTTATCCCAATCAAGTCACGTCTGTACCACGTTGTACATGGCAGTATTTTCTTTCCTGTTACACTTCTCTCAGGATGACAACTTATTTATGGTATTTATATATTAATTCAGCATTTTTTCATACACAATGTCCATACTATATCAGAATATTGAAAAAAAGAATTTTAAAGCAGGAGCTGCAACATCAACCAGAAGAGGTCGATTTCATCATTGTGGGAGCTGGTTCTGCTGGAAGTGTGCTCGCTAATCGTCTTACAGAGATTAGTGAATGGAATGTAAACGAATATAATAAACATTTTCTAAGAAATATGACACCAAATTAATAATTGTGATTGTTTACAGGTACTTTTACTGGAAGCCGGTAGAGAGGAACCGGAAGCTGCTGAGATACCAGGTTTTGTAGTTGCAATTGAAGAAACTGATATTGATTGGAAGTATAAAACACAACCGGATGGGAATGGATGTTTATTAAATAATGGATGCAGCTGGCCCCGTGGAAAAGTAATTATTATATTTGAAGTATAAAAATTAAATTAGTACCTATAAGAATTGACATTAAAAAATAGATTTCCTTTATATTTTCCTAATTATAGGTAATGGGTGGTTCAAGTACATTAAACCTTATGATTTACGCCAGAGGTAATCGAGAAGATTATAATACATGGGAGAAATTGGGAAATCCTGGCTGGAGTTTCAAAGATGTCTTGCCCTATTTTAAGAAATCAGAAAACAACGGAGATCAGGATGTAAGGATTTTCATATGTTTAAAAAAATCAAAATATTGATATTATAGTTTTTGATGTTATAGCTTATCGGCGATTATGCACTTACAGATTCTAAAAGAAAATCCGACATATCATCAAACTGGAGGATATCTATCAGTACAAAAATTACTCGAGTTTCCACAATCTGGAAACATTATTTTGCAAGGTCTTGAAGAATTAGGCCTTAAACCAATTGACGTCAATGGGGAGACTCAATTAGGATCAATGAGAGCACAGTCAACATCATATACATCATCTCGAAAAAGTACGAATGTAGCTTTCCTTCGACCAATTCGAAAAACAAGATCTAATTTGTATATCAAAACTAAGGCTTATGTAACGAAAATATTGATTGATGAGAATACAAAGAAGGCTATAGGTGTAGAATACACATCCACTCTCACAGGTGAAAAAAAATATGTTAAGGCTAAGAAAGAAGTGATTGTATCTGCAGGTGCTATTAACTCACCGCAGTTACTAATGCTTTCCGGAATAGGTCCAATTGACGAACTTCAAAAACATAATATTAAGGTCGTCAAAAATTTATCAGTTGGTCAAAATCTTCAGGATCACGTGGCTTTTACGGGATTGGGTGCTGAGATCTTGGACAGAGAGGTATATCCTTCTAATTGTTCAAATAATTTACGGGAGTTACATTCTTATCTGGCATCACGTAAAGGTTCACTTGCCAATATTGGTGTTTCGAGCATGATTGCATTTTTCCGTACCGAGTATGAGAAAAGCCAAACTGCTCCCGACATTCAACTACATTTTCTTGCAAATAGTCAAGCTCCTTCCCATGAAGAAATTTTTATTGCTCCAACTCTCCTCACACCAAAAAGTAAAGGATTCATTAAACTTAATGAGACTGACCCAATCTGGGGCGCACCTATAATTCAACCAAGATATTTTGCAGAGGATTTGGATGTGAAACGTTTGCTTCAAAGTATTCGAATTATCCTTGGAGTATTTAATACTACGACATTTCAGAAAAATAATGTCAAATTGAATACAACTCCTTTGCCACCTTGTAAAGAATTTGAATTCAATAGCGATGAATATTGGATCTGTGTGATGAAGCAATACACTCATACAGTATATCATCCAGTTGGGACTTGCAAGATGGGTCCTGAGAATGATTCTGAGGCCGTTGTTGATCCAAAATTACGCGTTTATGGAATTAAAAATCTAAGAGTGATTGATGCTTCCATCATGCCCATTATTCCAAGAGGAAATACCAATGCACCTACTATTATGATTGCTGAAAAAGCTAGCGATATGATTAAAAGTGAATGGTTCAAGTAGAAGAGAATATAATTCACGATTTTTGCTAGTTTTACAGGAGCCAGAATATAGATAGAATAAGTGAACATAAAAGTTGTAAATCCTAATTTTAATAAAATCAGTATTTTTTAATTATCTTAATAACCTTTATTTCTGATGGGAATAACCAATTACAAGGAAAGAAATTTTTCTTTAAATTGTGCATATTTATATCTTTAGAGTAATAATGTATATTCTATATGTATATATACTAGATATAGCTTTTAAGATTCAGCCGTAAACTTAAAATGAAGAAACATACTGAGAAATACTGAATGACAAAAGAAACAAACGTTTTCTTTCGTCTGTTTTATACATTCACATTGCTGAATCTTATAAATAATGTTTAAATAATCGCAATGTATCTACATAAAATTCTGTATAAAGAAATTGACAATCAATATCCTCTGTTTTAACACTTGTCATTTATAATGCAGAAATGTGTTTTCACTTACGAAGCACTCTTATTTTTAATTCAATAAGACATCCTTTATTTTTTTAAGATAGATTGAACTGATAAAACCATGAATATTGCTTATAAAAGAAAGATTTTTGCCGAGTTTGGCCAAAACTTAAAGTCTGGCATTTCAAAAAGCATCAATTTTCAGGGTGAGTACTTGCTTTACTATCTGATTAAAGACGTACTTATCGAGACACAACAATTTGGAAAGTTTGAGAGTAAATTGAGTAGGCATATAAGGAATAATTACGCTTCTAGAAATAACATTTGTGTAAAGTTGAACCTCTGTGCAAGAATAAATTATTCACAAGTTTGTGGTAGATGGACTGTAAAAATATAATTCAGCATTAAAATGAATTTATTGATAATTTATTCCAGTGCATTTACTTGAATGACAGTACGGACCATGCTGGAAATTTTATCTGAATCAAGTCCCCTCTGTACCACGTTGTACATGGCAGTATTTTCATTCCTGTTACACTTCTCTCAGGACGACATCTTCAATGTGGTATTTATATATTTATTCAGAATGTTTTCATGCACAACGTCCATAATATATCAGAGTATTAAAAACAAAATTTTAAAGCAGGAGCAGTATCAACCAGAAGAGTACGATTTCATCATTGTGGGAGCTGGTTCTGCTGGATGTGTGCTTGCTAATCGCCTTACAGAGATTAGTCAATGGAATGTAATAATAAATATATTAAAAACTTGCCAAGAAATGGTTTACCAAGTTATTAATAATAGTAATTATTTAAAGGTACTTTTATTGGAAGCTGGTGTAGAGGAACCGAAAGCTGCTGAGATACCAGGTTTAACTTTTGAAATACTTAACAAATCTCCCATAGATTGGAATTATCGATTACCACCGAATGAGTATGGATGTTTAAAAAATAAAGGATGCTCCTACCCCCGCGGCAAAGTGATTATCTAAATTATAAGAATTACATTAATTCCTATACAATTTATTATAATAAAATAAATTTATTATATATTTTCTTTAGGTAATGGGTGGTACAAGTACAGTAAACACAATGTTTTACGTTAGAGGGAATCGAGAAGATTATGATACATGGGAGAAATTGGGAAATCCTGGCTGGAGTTTCAAAAATGTCTTGCCTTATTTTAAAAAATCAGAAAATAACGGAGATCAGGATGTAAGCATTGCCACATCGTTTTAAAATAAAAAATTTTGATGTATTGTCATTTTTGATGTTATAACTTATCTTCGATTATACACTTACAGATTCTAAAAGAAAATCCGATGTATCATCAAACTGGAGGATATCTATCAGTGGAAAGATTTCCTGAGATTCTACAGGATACAAAATTTATTTTGCAAGGTCTTGAAGAAATAGGCGTTAAACCTACTGACATCAATGCCGAGTCTCAATTAGGGTCTATGATTATGCAGACAACATCAAAAAATGCCTCTCGCTATAGTACGAATGTAGCTTTCCTTCGACCAATTAGAGAAACAAGGTCTAATTTGTTTATCAAAACTAAAGCTTACGTAACAAAAATTTTGATTGATCCAAATACAAAGAAGGCTTTAGGTGTAAAATACACATCCACTCTCACAGGTGAAACCAAATATGTTAAGGCCAAGAAAGAAGTGATTGTATCTGCGGGTGCTATTAACTCACCGAAATTACTAATGCTTTCCGGAATAGGTCCAATTGATGAGCTTCAAAAACATAATATTAAGGTCGTAAAAAATTTACCTGTTGGTCAAAATCTTCAGGATCACAGTTCTCTTATGGGAGTGACTACTAAGATTGTAGAGGGAAAGTCAAATGTTTCTAATTGTTCACAGAAATTACGAGATTTGAATTATTATCTTGCAACACATAGAGGTCCATTTTCTAATTTAGGTGTTTCAACCACTACAGCATTTTTACGAACCGAGTATGAGAGAAGCCAAAGTGCTCCCGACATTCAATTACATTTTCTTGCAGATCCTGTTTACTATAATCAATTTTTTATTTTGCCAACTCTCTTGGCACCAAAGAGTAGAGGATTCATTAAACTTAATGAGACTGACCCAATCTGGGGCGCACCTCTAATACAACCAAGATTTTTTGTAGAGGATTTGGATATGAAACGTATGCTTCAAGGTGTTCGAATTATCCTTAGTTTATATAATACCACGGCATTCAGGAAAAATAATTTCAAGTTGAATGAAAGTCCTTTGCCACCTTGTAATGTATTTGAGTTCAATAGCGATGAATATTGGATCTGTATGATAAAGCAATACGCTTTTACTGCATTCCATCCGGTTGGGACTTGCAAGATGGGACCTAAGAAAGATTCTGAAGCAGTCGTTGATTCAAAGTTACATGTTTATGGTCTTAAGAATTTAAGAGTTGTTGACGCTTCCGTGATGCCAATTATTACTAGGGGTAATACCAATGCTCCAACTATTATGATTGCTGAAAAAGCTAGCGATATGATTAAAGCTGAATGGTTCAACTAGAACAGAATAATGCATGCTTTTTAATAGTTTTTCAAGTGAGAGAATATGGATCAAATAGCTGAACAATTGTAAAGAAAAATTGTAAACCCTGATTTTAATAAAACCAGTATTTTTCAATTATCTTAATAATTTTTATTTCTGATGAGAATAACCGATTACAAGGAAGTACATTTTTTGTTAAATAATTACGTATTTATATTTTAACCGTAACTCTGAAATGCCAATGCTGAAGGAAAAGCTGTCTACTTTTGTCTGTTTTATACATTCACATCTGAGTCTTATAATGTTATGAATGATATATAATAATCCAAATTCCAAATGTTTAATATATTATTTAGTGACTATTTCAGTTTGTGTCAAGTCGAGACGTATTTTGAATCAACGCTTTTGGAAAAAGAATATAAAAAACGAAAATTCAAGGAAGCTTATAAGAAACTTTCATACATATAGTCTTCTCATTTGTTTGTAAATGTTTCTTTATTTCTTTTTTAATAATAAAATACGTTAAATAGCAAAAATTTATATTTTTTATATTGAATTACATACCCAGGGCACAGAGGATCGGCAAAGTCCTCTTTTTTTTCTAAATTTGTCATTATAAACTCGAATTAAAAATAATAATGTATTCTAGCAAAGCGTTTATCATCGAAAGAACGTTAAGCGATCCTCTGTGCCCTGCTCTCCACTACTTAATGAAGTTTGTGTAAATATAAAGTTTGTATCAATATAAAATAAAATACTGTTTTAGACAAACATTCACAAATTCTATCTATCAGTAGCTGTCAGTATCCTTGGTTTTAATAGGTATTTATTATTTATAATATACAGACGTGTGTTTATTTATGAAGCGCTCCTATTTATAATTTTCATGTTTCATCAGGTATGACGTGCTTGTTAAATATTACCTGATGAAACATGAAAATTATAAACAGGAGCGCTTCATAAGGAAAATATAGCATTTTCACAAAGCCAACTTTTATTTGTATAAGGCGGATTGTGGTGAAAGCATGTACATATAAGACTTATAAAAGGAATATTTTCGCAGACCTGAGCCAAATCCTCAAGTATGACAATGCAAATATTATGCAGTATTTTGAAAGGTGAGTACTTGCATTATAATATAAAAGTGCATGTGACTAATATTTTTGTATAATGATTTCTATCTTATTAAAGACGTGCTCAGTAACTGGACTGATATGGACAGTGCAAGTCATCTCGCGATTTCTTTGATTATTTTCACAATATATTTAACAAAAATTTTAACAACATTATAAACATAGATTAGTTAATTAGACTGGGATTTTCATTGTTGATCATACAGAAGTATTTTTAAGAAATACAGATAGTGAAAACGTGCAACGAATTAATAATAACAAGTTTTAAAAATTATAAGTAGTTGGCTTCTGATGCAGAATCTTTTATTTAAGACTTAGTTTATCGAGACACAACGATTTATAAAATTTGAGAGTAAATAGAGTAGGCATATAAGAAATAATTATGCTCCTAGAAATAACATTTGTGTAAAGTTGAACAACTGGAAGAATTAATTATCCACAAGTCTGTGATAGATGTGCAGTAAGAATTAAGAATCTATTCCAGTGGATTTACTTCAATAACTGTACGGACCATGCTGGAAGTTTTATCCCAATCAAGACCCCTCTGTACCACGTTGTACATGGCAGTATTTTCTTTCCTGTTACACTTCTCTCGGGATGACATCTTCAATGTGGTATTTATATATTATTAATTAATTCAGAATGTTTTCATGCACAACGTCCATAATATATCAGAATATTAAAACTTATTTATGGTATTTATATATTAATTCAGCATTTTTTCATACACAACGTCCATACTGTATCAGAATATTGAAAAAAAGAATTTTAAAGCAGGAGCTGCAACATCAACCAGAAGAGTTCGATTTCATTATTGTGGGAGCTGGATCTGCTGGATGTGTGCTCGCTAATCGTCTTACAGAGATTGGTGAATGGAATGTAAATGAACATATTAAACATTTTCGAAGAAATTTTTCACCAAGTTATTAATAATTGTAATTATTTGAATAAGGTACTTTTATTGGAAGTCGGTAAAGAGGAACCGGAGGTTGCTGGGATACCAGGTTTAACTATTACATTGCAAAAAACTGATATTGATTGGAATTATCAAACACAACCGGATCAGAATGGATGTTTAATAGATAAAGGATGCACCTGGCCCCGTGGCAAAGTAATTGACTAAATTATACGAAATAAATGAATACCCATGCAAACTATTATAACAAAATATATTTACTATATATTTTCTATAGGTAATGGGTGGTTCAAGTGCATTAAACTACATGCTTTACATCAGGGGCAATCGAGAAGATTATGATACGTGGGAAAAATTAGGAAATCCTGGCTGGAGTTTCAAAGATGTATTGCCATATTTTAAAAAATCAGAGGATAACTTAGATAAGGATGTAAGGAACAGCATATTTTGCAAATTACGAATTAATTTTTTACAGTTTTTACACATTCTTGATTTTTATCTTACAGATTTTAGAAAAAAATCCAAAGTATCATCAAGCTGGAGGATATCAATCAGTACAAAGATTTCCTGAGCTTCCACTGGATGGAAAAATTATTTTGCAAGGGCTTGAAGAATTAGGCGTTAAATCTAATGATATCAATGCGGAGTCTCAATTAGGGTCTATGATTATGCAAACAACATCAAAAAATGCCTTTCGCCAAAGTACGAATGCAGCTTTCCTTCGACCAATTAGAAAAACAAGATCTAATTTGTATATCAAAACTAATGCTTATGTAACGAAAATTTTGATTGATCAGAATACAAAGAAGGCTGTAGGTGTAAAATACACATCCACTCTCACAGGTGAAACTACATATGTTAAGGCCAAGAAAGAAGTGATTGTATCTGCGGGTGCTATTAACTCACCGAAATTACTAATGCTCTCCGGTATAGGCCCAAGTGATGAGCTTCAAAAACATAATATTAAGGTCGTCAAAGATTTATCTGTTGGTCAAAATCTTCAGGATCACGTGACTTTTACGGGATTGGGTACTCAGATTTTGGAGGGAAAGTTAAATGGTACTACTTGTTTACAAAAATTACGAGATTTGAATTATTATCTTGCAACACATAGAGGTCCATTTTCCAATATAGGTCCTTTATCCATTACAGCATTTTTCAGGACCGAGTATGAGAAAAGCCAAAGTGCTCCCGACATACAATTACATATTATGTTAGATACTGATATTTTTGCTTACTATAGTCGATTTTCTATTTTGCCAACTCTCCTAACACCATTGAGTAGAGGATTTATTAAACTTAATGAGACTGACCCTGTCTGGGGTGCACCTCTAATTCAACCAAGATATTTATCAGAGGATTTGGATGTGAGACGTTTGCTTCAAGCTACTCGAATGACCCTTGGATTATTTAATACTACAGCATTTAAGAAAAATAGTTTCAAGTTGAATATAACTCCTTTGTCACCTTGTAATGTATTTGAATTCAATAGCGATGAATATTGGATCTGCGTGATAAGGCAATACACTCATACTTTATATCACCCGGTTGGGACATGCAAGATGGGACCTAAGAAAGATTCTGAAGCGGTTGTTGATGCAAAGTTACGTGTTTATGGGATTAAAAACCTAAGAGTGGTTGATGCTTCCATCATGCCCAATCTTCCAAGAGGAAATACTAATGCACCTACTATTATGATTGCCGAAAAAGCTAGTGATATGATCAAAAATGAATGGTGAAATGACAATAAAGTGCATGCTTTGCGATAAAACAGCAAACTCGGATAAGGTTCTAATAGTTTTCTTCTCCCTTTAATAATAAAGATGCAAGCAAATGCGAGTGCTTCTACTAAAAGTCTGCTTACATGCAGATAGTATAGTAATTTTCCATATTAAAACTGAATCTATTACCCTAAACTGTCTATAATATACTGGAGTTGATAAGCCACGTGTCGTTAGAATTCCCCACTCATTGATCACATTATGTTCATTTTTTATCTAGTTATATAACATTACCACTTTTATTTAATGCGGATTTGAAAGTATTTAGTCCAAAGTCAAAAAGTATGCAGTAAAAAATTAGTTAAATTTAAAAGTTAAATTAAAAATTGTAAATAAATATATGTATATTTGTGACATATGAAGGTCTTTAATTATATGTACATACAAACATAAATTGTATGTTATTATTTAATTTTAATAGTTGAAATGACTGACAAGTTTTGAGCTTTCTGTAAAATGCTGAAAAGTGTTATCTATGTGACTTCTGGATTGAATATTCGCATATGTTATGAATGAATTAAATGATTATTTTTTTCTGACGTACATAAATGGATCACACTAAAATTATAATTCGAATTCAGTAAAAGAAAGTACACGCGAGTGTACACGATTTTTAAGTCGGGATTTGGAAATAATTATATGTATTTGGAATTAATAAAACTGAAATCTTCAAATTCATTTTATTAAGAAAATAAAAATTTTTTCCTTACATTTTATAGATTTGTATAATTATGTCGTCCTTGCTGCAAAATATATCGGAATTATATCTTACCTGCTCTATCATTTACATGTCGGTATATTCCCTCCTATTGAGTTACTCTCAAGATGACATGCAAATGGTGCAGGTGAATATTTTTATATTGGTGAGAGATGTGTAGATATGTAGAACAAATTTGAAATTTTTAAAATAATTTCTATTAGCAGTCAATAGGGGATGAACCAGAAGAGTACGACTTCATTATTGTGGGAGCTGGATCTGCTGGATGTGTGCTCGCTAATCGTCTTACAGAGATTGGTGAATGGAATGTAAATGAACATATTAAACATTTTCTAAAAAATGTTTCACCAAGTTATTAATAATTGTAATTATTTGAATAAGGTACTTTTATTGGAAGTCGGTAGAGAGGAACCGGAAGCTGCTGGGATACCAGGTTTAGCCATTGCAAATGAAAAAACTGATATTGATTGGAATTATCAAACACAACCGGATGAGAATGGATGTTTAATAGATAAAGGATGCACCTGGCCACGTGGAAAAGTAATTATTATACTTGAATTATAAACATTAAATTAGTATGTATAACGATTTTAATTAAAAAATATATTTTCTTATATTTTTCTAATTATAGGTAATGGGTGGTTCAAGTACATTAAACATTATGATTTACGTCAGAGGTAATCGAGAAGATTATGATACATGGGAGAAATTGGGAAATCCTGGCTGGAGTTTCAAAGATGTCTTGCCCTATTTTAAAAAATCAGAAAACAACGGAGATCAGGATGTAAGCATTGTTACATGTGTTAAAAATTAAAAATGTTAATATTATAGATTTTGATGTTATAGCTTATCGGTGATTATGCAATTACAGATTCTAAAAGAAAACCCGATGTATCATCAAACTGGAGGATATCAATCAGTGGAAAGATTTCCTGAGACTACACAGGATGCAAAAATTATTTTGCAAGGTCTTGAAGAATTAGGCCTTAAACCTACTGACGTCAATGGGGAGTCTCAATTAGGATCAATGAGAGTGCAGACAACATCATATAACGCATCTCGAAGAAGTACGAATGTAGCTTTCCTTCGACCAATTAGAAAAACTAGATCTAATTTGTATATCAAAACTAAGGCTTATGTAACGAAAATATTGATTGATGAGAATACAAAGAAGGCTATAGGTGTAGAATACACAAACAGTCTCACAGGTGAAACCAAATATGTTAAAACCAGGAAAGAAGTGATTGTATCTGCAGGTGCTATTAACACACCGCAATTACTAATGCTTTCCGGAATAGGTCCAATTGACGAGCTTCAAAAACATAATATTAAGGTCGTCCAAAATTTATCTGTTGGTCATAATCTTCAGGATCACGTGGCTTTTACGGGATTGGGTGCTCAGGTCGTAGAGAGAAAGTTGAATGGTTCTAATTGTCCACAGAAGTTACGAGAATTAAATCATTATCTTGTAACACATAGAGGTCCATTTTCCAATACAGCTGTCGGGAGCATTACTGCATTTTTCCGAACCGAGTATGAGAAAAGTCAAAATGCTCCCGACATTCAATTACATTTTATTGTTTTTAATATTTACTATAGTCAATTTTTTATTTTGCCATCTCTCCTGACACCAAAGAGTAAAGGATTCATTAAGCTTAATGAGACTGACCCAATTTGGGGTGCTCCTGTTATTCAGCCAAGATATTTCGCAGAGGATTTGGATATAAAACGTATGCTTCAAGGTATTCGAACGAGCCTTGGATTATTTAACACCACGGTATTCAGGAAAAATAATTTCAAGTTGAATGAAACCTCTTTGCCACCTTGTAAAGCATTTGCATTCAATAGCGATGAATATTGGATCTGTGTGATGAAGCAATACACTCATACTGTATATCATCCAATTGGGACTTGCAAAATGGGTCCTGAGAATGATTCTGAGGCCGTTGTTGATGCAAAATTACGCGTTTATGGAATTGAAAATCTAAGAGTGGTTGATGCTTCCATCATGCCCATTGTTCCAAGAGGAAATACCAATGCACCTACTATTATGATTGCTGAAAAAGCTAGCGATATGATCAAAAGTGAATGGTTAAATTACAACCAGAGTGTTTCGTGACAAAAAGGAGTAATATAGCTGCATTTATATGAATTTCCCTCTATATAAGTAAATAATATTATTTTAATAGTATTATTAACAATAATAATCTATAAATAATAAATATACAATTGATAGTAATCGATAATCGATAAATATTCAAGCGAAGCGAGTGTTTCTACTAAAAATTCGCTTACCAGCACGTGGGAGTAAAATACGATAGTAAAGTTGAATGTATTGCCATAAATTGTCTGAAATATATTGTCATTAATGAGCTACGTCTTTTGAAGTATTTTCCATTCCTTGATAATTATATTCCTCCTTATAATCCTTAATCCTCATATTCTTTATCATTTTCAATTATTCAATTCAAAATTATACATATATGTATATGACATATGAAGGCCTTTAATTAGAAGATAATAAATTTTATGTTATGAAGTTTGAATAGTACAAGTAACTTACAATTTTTGTGTTACCTGCAAAATGCAGAAAAGTGTTATCTATGTGACCTTTTAAGCAAAAATGTACATATTTTATGAATTGATTAAATGTTTATCTTTTTTCAAACGTACATAAATGGATCATATCAAAATTAATTCAATTTCAGTAAAAAAGGTACACGCGAGTAGCAATAAAATTTTGAAGTTGCGGTTGGATAATATGTATTTTTAAATTAGTAATAATGAAATTTTCAAATTAATTTTATTAAGAAAATGAACATATTTTCCTCACATTTTACAGATTTGTATAATTATGTCGTCCTTACTGCAAAATTTATCGGAATTATATCTTCCCTGCTCAATCATTTACATATCAGTGATTTCCCTCCTAATGAGTTACTCTCCAGATGACAAGCAGATGGTTCAGGTGAATATTCTTATATTGATGAGAGATTTATAAAGAAAATTTAACATTTTAAAAATAACTTATATTATCAGCCAGTAGAAAATGAACCTGACGAGTACGACTTCATTATTGTGGGAGCTGGTTCTGCTGGATGTGTGCTCGCTAATCGGCTTACAGAGATTAGTGGATGGAATGTAAATATTTAAAATTCTCTGAGAAATGTTTTACAAAATGATTAATGATTTCAATCATGTACAGGTACTTTTACTGGAAGCTGGAAGAGAGGAACCCACAGCTCCCAGTTTACCAGGTTTATTCTTTGCAATTGATAAAACTGATATTGATTGGAATTATCGAACACAACCGGATGAGAATGGATGTTTAATAGATAAAGGATGCACCTGGCCCCGTGGCAAAGTAATTGACTAAATTATAAGAAATAAATTAATACCCATACAAACTATTATAAAAAAATATATTTTCTATAGGTAATGGGTGGTTCAAGTACATTAAACTACATGCTTTACGTCAGAGGTAATCGAGAAGATTATAATAAGTGGGAGAAATTGGGAAATCCTGGCTGGAGTTTCAAAGATGTCTTGCCCTATTTTAAAAAATCAGAAAACAACGGGGATCAGGATGTAAGAATTGTCGCATGTTTTAAAAATTAAAAATTTTGATATTGTAGATAATGATGTTATAACTTATCTGCGATTATGCACTTACAGATTCTAAAAGGAAATCCGATGTATCATCAAACTGGAGGATATCTATCAGTGGAAAGATTTCCTGAGACTACACAGGATGCAAAAATTATTTTGCAAGGTCTTGAAGAATTAGGCCTTAAACCTACTGACGTCAATGCGGAATCTCAATTAGGATCAATGAGAGTGCAGACAACATCATATAACGCATCTCGAAGAAGTACGAATGTAGCTTTCCTTCGACCAATTAGACAAACAAGATCTAATTTGTATATCAGAACTAAAGCTTATGTAACGAAAATATTGATTGATCTGAATACAAAGAAGGCTATAGGTGTAGAATACATATCCACTCTTACAGGTGAAACCAAATATGTTAAAACCAGGAAAGAAGTGATTATATCTGCAGGTGCTATTAACACACCGCAATTACTAATGCTTTCCGGAATAGGTCCAATTGACGAGCTTCAAAAACATAATATTAAGGTCGTCCAAAATTTATCTGTTGGTCATAATCTTCAGGATCACGTGACTTTTATGGGATTGGTTTGTCAGATCGTGGAGAGAAAGTTGAATGGTTCGAATTGTCCACAGAAGTTACGGGGATTGAATCATTATCTTGCAACACATAGAGGTCCATTTTCCAATACAGCGATTGGTAGCATTACTGCATTTTTCCAAACAAAGTATGAGAAAAGTCACAGTTCTCCAGACATCCAAGTACATTTGATTGTAGATAGTGATAATCCTGTTTACTATAATCAATTTTTTATTATGCCAACTCTCCTGACATCAGCGAGGAAAGGATTTATTAAACTTAATGAGACTGATCCAGTCTGGGGCGCACCTCTAATTCAACCAAGATATTTTGCAGGGGATTTGGATATGAGACGTATGCTTCAAGGTATTCGAACGAGCCTTGGATTATTTAACACCACGGTATTCAGGAAAAATAATTTCAAGTTGAATGAAACCTCTTTGCCACCTTGTAATGTATTTGAATTCAATAGCGATGAATATTGGATCTGTGTAATGAAGCAATACACTCATACTTTATATCACCCGGTTGGGACTTGCAAAATGGGTCCTGAGAATGATTCTGAGGCCGTTGTTGATCCAAAATTACGCGTTTATGGAATTGAAAATCTAAGAGTGGTTGATGCTTCCATCATGCCCATTGTTCCAAGAGGAAATACCAATGCACCTACTATTATGATTGCTGAAAAAGCTAGTGATATGATCAAAAATGAATGGTTAAATGACAAACGAAGTGTTTCGTGATAAAATAGAATAGTATATAGTTTAACGTGATAGTATAACCGTCACGAATTTTCTTTATTATATTATTATTAATGAGTTACTTATTTTTTTTTGTTTTTATCATTTATAAGACCATATATTTTTTGTAATTCTGTTTTCGAAGTATGTAGTACAAAATGACAAAGTGTTAAGTAAAGAATTTGTTTATTTTCAATGAAAAGATTCAAAATTGTAGAAATATGTAACATATTGATATTAGGGCCTCTAATTATGCGAACATAAATTTTGTCTAGAATATTCAATATTAAAAATGACATACAATTTTTAAGTTCTATTTCAGTGAAAGAATACATGCTACTCTTAATTATGTTTGCTAAGCCTTTAATGATATTTATTTTGGAAATAGTATCAATTAACTTTATTACGAAAGTTTACGTAATAATTATCATTATAAAATACTTTTCCTGTATTTTTTCAATAGGTGGTTCGAGTAAATTAAACATTATGCTTTACGTCAGAGGAAACCGTGAAGATAATACATGGGAGAAATTTCGAAATCCTGCCTTGCCCTGTTTAAAAAAATTGGAAAACAACAGACATTCTAAAAGAATATTCGATATATTATCAAAGTGGAGGATATATATTCATTTATTGGTGCTTTTGTCGAAACAAAATATGAAAAGAGTGAAAATTATTAAACATTATTATTGCAATGGATTCTATACTTTAATGAAAAACAATTTGCCAGCTTCAGGAATTCTGTTCATGAAAAAATTCGTTATCGACGCATGCAAATTGAAAACTTAATTAATTGCAATCGTGTAATCTATTATAGAAGATCGCGAATTTTCCAGAGGTAATTTAATTTTACTTGTCACTTTTTAATTGGTTATATGATAAAGTGAATAAAACAACTGTCGATGCCAATGTCCATTCGTATCAAATTTTTTTAGTATTTTCTTTAAAGTATACATCTGTACCATGTAAAATTTAAAAAAGCATAGATACTTCACTAGAGGAAATTGAAATTGGTTAAATTTAAACATTCACTCATCTTCTCTGTAAATGCTCATAAGATGAAGTGTCTAATTTTCTTATTTTTCAACGCTATCTCATATCTCGTTCATTCTATATTTGCATATTAAATCACGTTTATGATGGCAGTTATACAATCAATGTTATTAAAATTTTGGGGATATAGTCATTGAAATATTCATTCTATAAGTCAGTTTTATGTATTTATGTTCTTTCGCGAGCAAGAATTAGTTTAAATTCTCGTTTTTAAGAATTGAAGAAAGGTAAAAAGAAATACTTCTTTTATTTTTATTTATTTATCATCTGCTTTTTAAAAATTAAATTGAAACGATCGAAAGTAATGTCAAAATTAAAATTCTTAACAGAAGTAAGTAAAAATTATCTGGATAAATTAATTTACATTCTATATATCATTTATAGATATAATTGGGTCCAACAATGTTTCTACCAACCGCATTGGAATCATGTACTGGAAACTATTGTGCCTGTCTTTATACAATGCTCATTTCATACTTATATGGATACTCTTTGGATGACAAATTTAATTCGGTAATTATAATTATAACAAGCATAATTTTTTTGTCACATTTGGAAAAAAACTATAATCAGACATTTTCAATGCAAATGAGAGTTTTAAAAGTCTTCAAATGTATCTTTTTCAGAAAATTCAATCTGAACCAAAGGAATACGACTTCATCGTTGTAGGAGCTGGATCTGCTGGATGTGTAATAGCAAATCGACTCACAGAGATAAGCGAGTGGAATGTAAATATCCTCAGTTACTTTGACAAATTATTATTTACAGTTTTGTAGTTTTTGACTTTTAAGTGAGGTAAATGCTAACATTATTAAAATTTGATTTATACGGTCAGAATAATACTCTCATACTTATTATAAGAACAAATTTAGTTTCCTCAACTTTATTACATTCGCAAGAGTAAATGTTTATTATTATAGCTTCTAGTGAAAGATTATTATTATTATTAAGATATTATTACAAACGTCTAGTTATGGCAAAACCAAATTTTTAGTATGGAAAAGAATCTTATGCCCTTAAATTAAATCCATTTTTATTTTTGTATCAGGTTCTTTTATTGGAAGCAGGTAAAGAGGAATCAATCGCAGATGATATACCTCGATTTTTTGGACAAAATCTACTGTCAGGATATAACTCCTGGCGTTATAAAACACAACCAGAAAGTAGCGCATGTTTATACACCAATGGATGTACTTGGCCTCGTGGCAAGGTATTTATGAAAGATCAATTGTAGAATGTCTAGGCATTTTTAAAGATCATTTTAAAAAATGATAAGGTTGTCTAATCTGTATTATAGGTAATGGGTGGTTCAAGTTCAACAAATGCGATGATGTACATCAGAGGTAGCAGAGAAGATTACAATAATTGGTCTAAACTGGGAAATCCCGGATGGAGTTACAAAGAGATACTACCCTACTTCCTAAAATCGGAGAATAATCGAGACAATAGAGTAAGTACATTATACCAAATTCAAGAACCGTAGAAAAGGTTCGTCTTTTATTTATTTATTTTCCAGCTTGTAGAAGAGAATCCGGCTTTCCATGGAAAAGGAGGATACCTAACAGTAGAAAACTCCCCTGCTTTCTCTAAAACTGGAGATATAGTCTTATCAGCTTTCCAAGAAATTGGATACGACGTGAAAAATTTAAATGCTAATCATACTTCAGGCGTAATGAATTTACAAGTAACAACGAAAGATGGAGTCCGGCAGAGTACAAATGTAGCATTCATTCGCCCAATTAGAGAAAAAAGATCAAATTTGTTTGTTCGAAATCAGAATTATGTGACAAAGATTATAATAGATCCAAAGAAAAAGAAAGCCATAGGTGTAGAATATAAATCTACCAAAACCGGGAAAAGTCATGTAGTTATGGCTAAAAAAGAAGTAATTCTATCTGCTGGTGCTATAAATTCCCCACAAATATTAATGGTTTCAGGTATAGGACCTGCTGATGAACTTAAAAAACATAACATAAAAGTTATACAAGACTTACCAGTTGGTCGCAATCTTCAGGACCATGTAACTTTCAAAGGCATTTTTAGCAGACCAATAAATGTGACATCGACTCCTCCTACTTGTAAACAAAATGTAAGTGAATTGTTTGATTACTTACTGAAGCGAAGAGGTCCTTTAACTGCAGTACAACCAGCGTATCCTGTTGCATTTTTTCAAACGGATTTGGAAGACACGACCTACATACCAGATATTCAAAGTTACATTTATTTAAATGATGAAACTTTTATTAACATTAGACCAGTATTACTGAGTCCAAAGAGTAAAGGAATGATCAAGCTTAATCATACGGATCCTGTTTGGGGAGCGCCTTTAATATATTCAGGATATTTCACTGATAAATTTGATATAAAACGTATGATTGATGGTATTAGAATATTGCTCACTTTGTTTGATACAGAAACTATGAAGAAAAATAACTACAAACTGAATACAGATACTGTTCCACCTTGTGATAAATTTAAATTTAATTCGGATCAATATTGGGAATGCATGTTGAGGCAATTCACTCAAACTGCTTATCATCCTGTTGGAACTTGTAAAATGGGTCCCAAAGAAGATTCGGAAGCTGTGGTTGATTCCAGATTAAGAGTGTATGGTGTTAAGAATTTAAGAGTCATTGACGCTTCCATCATGCCAGTTATTCCCAGAGGAAATACCAATGCACCAACTATTATGATTGCTGAAAAAGCTTCCGACATGATTAAAAAAGATTATGGGTTAATATAAATTTGTGAATCGTAGTCGTAAGATTACTGTTAAGTTTGTTTTATTGTCATTGATTTTTAAGTAGGATTCATCAATTACTTTAATTCATTCAATTAATTAACCTGCTATTTTTTACAAGGAAAAAAATTATATCCTCTAAGATTTATCTAATGCGTTTTACTGTTAATACCTTGAGAAAAATCGTACGCTCAGAGTAATAAAAAATCTCGTTCCGGTAGTTTACTTGTGTTTTACTTCCGGATGAAGGTGCACTTCAAGTTAAGAGCGCAGTCTCAGGAGTACAATCTGTTACAACTTGGATTTTTTTATTATGATGTCTTGAAAGCTAGGAATTGGAACTATTTCTATAAAATTAGAGAATCGAAAGAGAGAAGAAAATAGCAATCGGGTTTTTGTAGATTTTTTTATAATTACAAAGTTAAAGTTTTAATTAAATATTACAGGAGTGCCAACTTCAGTTTTTCATTTACCTTGCCCAGAAGACGAGTTGAAGTGAACTTTTAACATGAAACGAGTATAAATATGCAAAGAGGTGAAGCAAAAGTTGTTATGGGCAAGTAAAAAAGAAATAAAAGCAAGGAAAATTAAAACGTCACAAGTCTGTATTTTTCATTTTACCCTGAAATAAAAACAAGCAATTTTCAAGTTAATTGTAAACGAATTATTTTGGAATGTCTTTTTCCTGTATTTCATAAAAAATAGCTATATTGATTGCAATTGCGTGAAATCTTTTTCCTCCACTTTGGAATGCAATATCCCATCAGAAGCCGGTGAGATAAAATGAGGAAGCTAAGAATTAGAAGGCGTGATCGGAATTATTATATTTAGTTTAATACTATTGAGATTCTGAGAGGAATAAAAGTTCAGAAATACTAATATAGGGATATCTTTTCAATTATTTTCTTTCGCGCTTTCCAGATCGTTAATCTTTATTTGTCATAGTTTAGTTCTGGCCTCGGTTCTGACAAACTTCCTTCCTACGGGACCGAATGACATACTGAATTTGCTTTTATTCCTTTTCAAACTACTTTCATAAAAAATATTGTTGTAATAACTATATTAATTCAATTTTTAAATAAACTTATTTAACAAGAAAAATCATAAAAATGATCTGAATATAAAACGAATTTATCCACGTAAAAGTTATGTATAGATTTTCACACCAAAGGAATCATAAAGTGAAGAACATTGTCGAAAAGCAATAAACGATTCAATATTTTATTGCAGAATCATAAAAAGACGATTGATCGATCGTAAAATTCCTTTTGAAATGGAATGCAAACGAGGAAATATGTATATCCCCTCTTGATACGAATGATAATATCACATGCGATGCATTTATTCGTGCTTTAAAAAAAAATCTCCTTTTGACAATTTAACATCGTTAGAATCGTGACATTGGGATTCTTAAATCAAGCGTTCCTGCAAATTAAACATTCCGGAGGGACACGAGTGTAAACTTCCAATAACAGCGTTGGGGTGTCATTCCATTCGCATAAGTGGCGAATTCAAACAGAGCCCTCGACCTACCGCACCCCCTGGAATACCGTCATTGAATTAGGAATGACCAAGGGAGGAGAATTAATAGAAAGAGAGAAAACGAGTCCGGGAGAGTGAATAGGAGCCAGAATAAAGTGAATAAAAAAATGAAGGGAGGGACATCATGGCAAGAAAGTTTGTATATGCTGAAAGGTAAGGGTGTCCTAAACATCTGGAACCTGAAAAGGTATGGGTTTCCATAATCGAATATCCGATACTTTACCTGTTATTATGTACACATTGCGTCCAAAACCCATTTATAACACTTGAATTCATCAAAGAAATAACAATAATTGAGTGCATAATGGACTTGAAAACCAAATTTGACAGAGGATCAAAAATTTGAATAGTAAAATAAGGTGAAAGATAGCTAGTGTCGCTGAATACTAAAGGCAGAAAAATATTAAAATTAGATATCCCATCATAAAGTCTCTCGTGTGGCAGGTAAATTTACTTTGCTAAATTGACTACTTTTCCAGAGCGTGATCCAATTAAAATTTAAAAAATCCGCTCTATCAATAACACTCTTTCCGAGAAAAAAATGCGTCTCGTGAATACGCCAGCTTATTCGTTTTTATACCATGACGAAGGGTTCTTCAAACTTAACGATCTATTCCCTTCTCTTTTATTTATTTTTCTACCTATCCACGCATGACATCCTGGAAATTACTATAAACCGCGGAAATAGTGCAGATCGCTTATTTAAAATTTTAAATTTCACATTTACCATTTAAAAATATTGACATATAAAATATAAAATATAAAATATAAAATACGAATAATCAGCATGATTTTTGCAGTTGATTGAGTTTTCTTATAGGTAACAGTTTGGCATTGTGGAGTTTGATGTATCACGAAAGTGTAATGTGAGAAAGATCTATTGACATTTTAGATGTTAAATGAGACCGCTGTGTCGAAGTAAAATAGAAAAACTAGTCGGTCCAATTCAAAGCCTAATACATCATAATTTCCTAAACAGTTTGACGACGTGTGCTGCATGTACAAATTCATAACGCCTCGATGAATACTTGTACCTGCCCTCCTTGGACGAACCCTGCGATGACGGATGCGAGAAACTGGGAGGAGTTGGATGTTAGAAAGTAGATTGTAACCATGTATAGCAGGACATTGTTGATGATGGAGTGAATGGAAGAGAGAAAGAGAGAGACAGAGAAATCTCGCAAAAATTGGGAGGGACGATATCGTATAATGTCTATAAAAAGTTAGTGGGTTAATTCGATTTCCTCATTTCTTCTTTCACGCAGTCAATTCAGAGTGGAGATATAAATTATCCGATTATTTCAATCTGTCGTTCCAGAAATAGCCTGCTCTTGATATGAAAGAATTCAATTTTCAGAGTGAACCTCTAAATTTATTTCAATACCATCAGTAGTCATAATTTGTCCATAACGATAATTAACAGAAATAAAAAGGATTTAAAGAATTTATCAGCTATATTTTTATAGATTGAGGGAAAGATTTAATTGGAGAGATATTTTTGATGATCACATAATTTGTACTTTTAGAAATGTATACTCGATCTTTAATGAATAATTGGGTGTTAGCCAACTGCTGTTTGCACAAATGAAAAAAAGCGTGTTCTGCAAACTAAATAACTACCCTGTTTACGCTTTTGTGTACAATGTGCATATAGTTACGTTTGGATTGCACACAAACGTACATTATGATGCCCATTAACGCTTGTCATCCAGCATTTCAGTTCAAGACCATGACGAAACATCTAGTTGCACACGTGTTCTCCAATGAGGGTTAAAGGACATTACCCCTCTGCTTTGTGCTCCATATCCAATGGGGTAGGCATCGAATTGTACTCTATATCCTATAATTGCATATAATTAAATGCGATAAAACATCACTGTTTATTCTATACATCTTTATTCATTCATTAGTGAAACATACACTTTTTATTGAACATATTTACAGGATTCAAAATCTTGTCCTTATTCCCCTGTTTTCAAAAAATTGGACTGGATTAATAAACCCCCATAAGAGAAATAAATTATTCTTTTTAATGTATTTCATACTAAAAAGGCAAGCTGCATTTAATTAAAAGCTTGATTTCACTCACATGCACTTTAGCATAACATATTAATGAAAAACAGAACGCAAAAAACCTTCTCCCTATTCCTAATGACAAATCGTCTTCACCAGCAACATGACAAATTGTTGACTGAATTTTGATTCGACTGATTCGACGCTCGTGAATTGCGCTCCATGAATTTGCGATGTTGTCATTTTTGATTCGGTAGATTAGGGTCAAATATATATATTGTCAGCAGGGTTGTATAATGTATAGGGTAGCGGGTGACAGGACAACGCGTATTTGTTTTGTATGCTATGTGCTCAATATTGTACGGATTCCATGCCGAGAGGGTGGCGGGTGAAGAATGATGCGCAGGTGCGTTTGGAACATCAGTTTGGCCGAGGCAAATTGTGCGTAAAACTAATCGTGCTTTCATTCTATTTCATTAAAAATTAAATTGCGTACACTTTCTCGCCCACACTATATATTTCCCTCTCATTTTCTATGCTATTACTTTCTCCACACTCCAACACTTCGTGCCAATTATCACGGATGATTAATTTTCACCATTAATTCGCAACTTTTTAAATACACATACGTAACCCTTCGTATTTTCATTGCCCTCTGATGTTGAAAATTTTGTTTGTCTTTTTTATTTTAAGTTTGGAATACCACTGTAAGTTTGTTATTAATAAGATATTGCTATAATATCATTGCCCCATAAATGTACAATTATGTTAAAATATGTTTATTGAAATTAGAAATCCTGACTAGGGCCTCGTCAAAAGCCCATTTTAAATAGGACTAAATAAGGCGATTTCTGTATGGGATGCAGTTTATTTATTAGAAATATACATAGTACAATCTCAGAGGTTTCTTTATTGGATAAATATGATTAGAGCTCTTGAAAAATACTGGTACTTTTCCGGTTGGTGATTTGATTAAGAATAATTAAAAAATCTCTTTTGTATAATAATTTCAAGAACCACCTGGGGATCTCGTGGGACGCATGTAATGGTCGCACGCGTCTTTACCCTCTACTGCACAATCAAGTGTCCCTCGTTATTGTCAGTAGTTATTTGCTTGGCCAGCTAGTCAATGAGGAGTGATTTAGCAAACAAGTAGCATATTGTCGACGGCGAATCACTGGCTCGTATAATTTAGTAAACGCAAATCTGCAAGCAAGGAAATTGCATGTTTCCAAATTATCGGCCATTCTCCAGCACAAGTCTGCTATTTTGCATTTTACAATTCAAAACTTCAACTCCATTAGTATAATTGGCGTTACAATTAATTATACCAATACATCGAAATAAATTCCACCGTTATTCCATATTCAAAAGACATAAATAGCCTGAACGACATTTACGTGTATCTCAAAATATATATGTATACATATACTAGCAATTACTTAAATTGGATCCCAACTGCGTAATACAAAGCAGATATAAAGCATATAAAAGCAAAAAACAATAGATGAGAGTAAAGCAAACAATTTCTTTATAGAAAGTTCATTAAACGTATGGACAATTCTTGTTGCATGTTTTCCAGTTTATTTAACCCGTTAAATTAATTCCGCGTTCTAGTGGCTTACGCTATTGATAAAGTAAAGGTAAATATTTGTTTATTGTTGATAGAGAAGTTTAATAAATGAGAAAAGATTAAAGAAAACTAAAGCTTTGCAGTGGATACAATATACAGTTGTACACTCTATTTAATTTCCGCCTTTCACTTATTTTCATTAGTCGCTGCTTTGAATTGAAATTCATGGAAGACCTAGAAGAAAGGAAACTAAGGAAAGAACATGTTTACAGCATTGCGAGGTCAAATTGTCTGCAGCGTGTCAAGTCAATTTGACATCAAATTATCCCCAATAGAAAATTGGAACATAAAAAAAAGAGGAAATAAAAGCGAGGCGCACGCTCCTTCTGTCGACTCGTAGAAAAAAATCTGATCATTATACATTATCCCTGAAAATGCAAAGAGAGTAGAATCGAAATGGAGTCATCATGGATCTCACTGGGTCGATTCGAACGACAAATTCGTATTAATGACCGGGCATCTTTTTCGTTTTAATCTTTCTGCGGACTCATTCGCGGGTACAATGACGGAGATAGGTATAACAGTTGGGTAGAGCATTTCTCTCATTGTGGAAATGAAATTGGTTGGGGGTATCATATGTTGGATGGAGATGTGCTCTCTGGCATTTAGACGATGAGTCAATTGTCATAGATTCGTATTCTCTATGTGTAAGTAGTTCATACATTGTTTGAAGCTAAAACAACTTCAGCTTCTGCCTCACAACTCGAAAGCGATTATAGTATATGGAGAAATTAATTTGCCAATTGCTTTATAGTTCTCGAGGAAAGCTTGACCATTGAAGCCTTCAAAGAAAAGCTGGCAATTTTGCACAACTTTTAAATCGCTGGAGGCTTACTGATGACAAATATTGTACACAGAAATCAATTCAAATTTTAATTCTCAGAATCCTTTCCTAAAAAAAAGCATAATCCAGAAAATTCGCAATTTCGACATTGAAATCTTGAAATATTTTTCAATCTGACGGAAGTCTTTAAAATTGTTAAAAATATGAAAGCTCTTCAAATCCCATGAAATCTTTTTAATTGTCTGACAATCATAACAGTAAGTAATGATATAAGAATATAATTAGACAAATTAATAACTTCTTCATTAAAGAAAGGTGAGAAGAGCGCATGTTGCGCGCTCTTTATTCTGGTTTATGTTCACAAAATTGATTTTCAGAGTAACTTATAATAAGTTCCCTCTTGCAGTGTCCACAGAATTACAAACTTCTGCCTTACATATTTAATAGCGAGTGCAAAACTTGGGGATTAATTTTTTATCATTGGAATAGAGTTAGGTCGAAGTTATAGTCAAAGTTCGACAAGCACTTGTTTGCCCAAACTAGAAAAGCCGCTTTGCCTATATAGATTCCTCTACATATATATAATGGCGACTTTGAATTCAAACATCTTGAAGGATCTTTAAATATAAACGCAGACTCGTAGAAATCGAGTCAAATAAGAGAGACTCTTCTTTTCATGCGAGTTTCAAGGGCTCTATATTTCATCTAGAAACTCGTGCTCGGCTATAGAATGTAGCCATGGGTCTTGACAGTAATCTGGCAATTTTCCAGTGCATTGGCTTTGCATAATGCCGATTTGTCAGATAACTTGCGCAGGCGTCTAAAAGGTACACCTTTTGTCATATGTTTTACACACGTTTACAAGAGGCTCGTTTTTCGTTTGCTTCCAAGGTGGGAGTTCCCGAGTCCTGGACCCTTGGAAAATATATTATTTTTAAATCTCCCAGAATCTACATTACACATGATTTCAATTAGTATTCTATAAAATTCATTATAGAGTTTAAGCTCTATAATTTGTTATTGTTAAATTCCAGTGTCTAAATTAAAATTGATTAAATAACTTTAATGGAAATGGGAAAATTGTTTTAATTTATTTTGCGCAAGAGGATGAGTAATTAAAATTAATTACTTCGTGTAAATAATAATTGATTTCGCAAGTTATTTACTCAAAGGAATTTTATTTGATAAAAAAAGATGAAAATTCAGGTAGATGTAGTCCTGGGCAGATTTGGAAGTCCTTTTTGGAAGTGCGGGAGCACGCTTCAGAGACATATGTTGCTCCTTTTGTGGGGATTGTAGGAATTTTTTTCTTGGCCGCTATTCATGCTCTTTCGATGGCTACTGGCGCGTGGTCAATTTTTATAAATGATTACCACCCATGATCAGTCGCTTCTGATTCAAGATGTCAAAAGAGAACCCTAAAAGCCTAAAAATCATTTCTTTTCAGAGATATTTTCTTTCTGATGTTCCAACATCTAAAATAATTTGTATTTTTCTTACATTTTTTACCCTAGTTTCTGATTGTATTTACCTTATTATTTAAATTTCACTTTAGGCTATTGCCAAACTAATATATATAAGCAAATACATCGCTATGAATCGCAAATGAAATGTAAATTCAAGTTGTAATGCCAGGGGCTGTTTTCTAGTTTCAAAAAATAATTTGCACACGTTCCTCTTGACTCAGAGATTTATAAATTTCACTGCATAGCCATGTCTTCTTGACGAATAATCCTTTGCAGTTTAAAATGGAAATATTAATATATTTCATCGAATACTTGAATACAATTTGAAACAAGGTCTTTTCACAGAAACTCTGTGACAGCTGGAATTAAGCAGGTTGATTTAATTTTCGAAGCTCAGAGTGAAACTGCAACTGAGCAAATACTGCGCAAGAGTAGATCTCATTGTCCCTAATTAATTTAGTCTAAATTTCAAAATATTCTATTGTATATGGAAAACAGAAAAATATCTTTTAAATATCTATACACAGAAAAAATCTTCGCATTTGAGTTCTTTCGGTCCTTATATTTCGGTCCAATCCCTGATCTTGAATTTATTACAGTAATTCTCAGTATTTAATTAATATTATTATTAATATAATTATTTAAGTTAATTAATTAATTAAGTAATTAATTTTTGTTTTAGGTAAAACCGAGGGTAAAACGTACCCTAAAATTCGACTAGATCCACAGTTTGTTTTTTCTGTGTAGTTGATTGAGGGATTTTAGCCACCTTCTAGTTCAACTCCTGCTTTAATTCCTGAATAATTAGGGTCATGAGATAGGTTGTATACTATATATGGCATCTATCTCCATGTAAAACCCCAAATGGTGTACATGCCCTATGAATGTTAAATCCCACACACGTGTTCTCTGGAATTCATTCTCCATCCTTTGTGGTTGGAAAATACACTCTTGCAACGCCGCATGTGTCAAGTTAGCTCATATTTTAGCAATTTCTCGAAATAGTTATTCAGATTTATGGTAAATATTTACTTGCGGTAATTGTAACATTACCCGATAATTATTATTCTTATTTAACTTATTTAACACCAAATTACTTTTTACAATTCTCATGTCTAAAATATTCAAGGTTCGTAAAAGAATCAGAAAATTACTGTCAGAGTATTGCTAAAAGAATATGTATTATACATAATATACATACTTTATCACATTGCTGCTATTCTTCGTCTTTATAAGATGTCGGATCGACGTAGATGGCTTTATTCAATTGTGCCCTCTCACAATTGTATTCCTCTCCTATATATAGACTGAATTATATTAGATGCATCATAAGAAAAGACTTTTCATGACTTTTTTTCACTCTTTCTTATCTATCATTCTATTTTAATAGTAGTTTGAATATGTAATAAGAACTCGAGGAAGGTAAAATTGGAAAAGACAGTAAATAGATTTCTTTTCTTATATATATGCAGTCGAAGACTTGATTCCAAGGTCTGATTTTCCTGCTTGCAAAGCAAAACATTTATTTCGGTCATATATATGATATAGCCGTCGGCAAAAAGCTAAAGCTTCGTTGAAATCAGAATAGGTAAGCTCCATCAGCTTCCGGACCCCATTTTCTGATGAAACCTACTCGTGGTCGGATTCGTGGTAGCTTTTTCATTGTCCCCTGCAGTAACATCGGAAATGATGGCTCTACCCATCAGTTTTGCCCTCTCGACATAAAATCGGAACTCTTGCCGATGATAATCCCTCATTGCTGGTCTAGAAGGGGGAACTAGTTCCCAAATTATAACTACCCCTCAAATCTAAGAGTATATTTAGGATCGATAAAGCCCGCGAGCCACAGCTACGTAATACAATCATACAAAACCTTTATGTATTTTGTTAACACAGGAGGATTAGCTTCTCAAACTTATATTTAACTACGGATTATAAAATATGTTTAATATAGGCTTAATATTACATTATTCGGAAATCAATCGGAAAATTGAATCATAACCAGACTTTAGTTACATCATATCTTTCGAATATGCTTCTCTAAAAATCTTTTGATTCTATATTAAAAAAAAATGCATGCTCCTGAAAAGAGTATTATTTTTTTATTCTTTTGAGAAATGTGAATAGAGGAATATGATAATGATGAGATGAGAAACTACTACTTCTTAATATGTATCACTTTTGAAATTCAGGGGTTGGAAATGATAATGGAAAAATTTCACAGTACATTTTTCAGGAGCCCCACCTCCATGACCAGTGATCTCTAGACTCTCCAGCATCTCATAAAAAGAGGGAGTAACTGAGGTAGGATTTTAGTGCCAGAAATTGCAAAGTCGTTCTGCCTCTGCTCTGTTGGCTGAATTCTTTGCTTCTATTCTGAACTACTCAAGCATACATCCAAGAACGATTTAGTGAGAGCGATACCTTTTGCTATGGGCGTGGTACCAAACCGGATTCGGGGTCTTCTGCAGGATTGGCTTAATACCGCAAGCTTCATTGTCATCCTCGAATTATAAACTCGATTCAACTTATCCTTATTCTGTCCACGACTTCTTCATGCGGCCATTATGAATAATTTGATATGCTTTACTTATAACATTTCATTCCACTTGAATTACTGCAGATTATTAAAATCAGTGCCTAACTTTTCCCTTACCAAATTAGTCATTTTTACTTCCGATTCAGAAATTTTATGATTCTTTTTAACTCGCCTTTATGGTAAATTTCGATCATAACCAATGGCTTTTATAGCAAACCAAACGCCTTGCAGGCTATCAATCTCTAAATTGAAAATATTTCTGTGGAAACTTTGTGTAATATAAAGTTCCCTTTTAATAAATATCCGAGAGCTAAACATAAATATAATGTGCTTCATTCTACTTTTTTCAAATTGAATATTTTGTACAATGAGCGTTCGCGGCTTTGCAAAGAAAAGGGCAAAGAAAGGATTCAAAGAGTGCAAACATTTGATTTTTCCCGGCCGATATATTAATGTTATTGTCAAATAGCAATTTCATGTTCAGTATACTTCGATTCATAAAGACTAATCAGACGTAAAATGATCTCGCCTGAAAGGAGAAGCAAGACTGCGGGATCGGTTAGATTTTTTGAATGCACCTTTCGATTTTCAGGTTGGAGGGAAAGTTGGAAAGTGTCGGAAGACGCGAGCTCTATCGAACGATGTAATTTGGTTTGACAACTGTATTACCCTCCTGGTTGATGTGTATTATGATTTGAAAGCAGCTTTCTGTTATAATAATACCCTGAATTGAAACGTTGTACACTTCGGCAGATGCTAGATACACCGATAAGCTATAATGTAACCGGCTCTGTGTATAAAATCGAGATGATACCCTGATTTTGAACCATATTGCTTGACTGCGTCGGTTTTAATGAGCCATTAGTGTTCTAATATTCATAGGGGAAACATTATTGTATATTATTAATAGAATCAATTTTAGATCTAAATGATCTTTATCTTGATTTTTTCTATTTTATTTATTTGTAAAGTATAATTTTTCACCACTTTTTAGGATATACTTTACAAGTCCATAAAACTGTCAATGTAACTTTTATGAGAACGAGTGTATTTTCTGGATCATTTGTTATCCTGATTACCTTCCTACTTTCCTTGCTCCTGATTTTTATTGTTCTTTTTTCTTAAGACGGACCTTATTTTACTTTTACGACAGATTTTTAAGGGTGTTCAATTTTTATGGAACTCTACGGTTAAAAGCCTTTGTGAAAGGATGACTCCCTTTTTTTACTCACCTACATAATTATCCACGATCCAATGCTGATGGAATTAAATCAGTCTCTGATAAAAAAGTATATCAGTCTTTTTTGGCGCTCTTTTAATAAAAACTAGATATTCTAGTAATTATCAGATTTATTCGAGAATTAATTAATCTTTTTAATCCCATCATACTTTTAATTGTTCCACGAAGAATAATCTGTGAGGAGGGATGGTTTTATTGGTACATTTTCATTAAAGAAGAAATCTTATTGTCTTTTTAAATTGCTTAGAATCTCTAAAAGCTCCCCAAAAGATTTTATTAAAAATGTAATCAGACTTATTTCATAAGTCAAATATCATCAATTAACTGTGAGTAAAATTGAACAATAGTACGGCGCTGGAGGATTAAATTATTCGAGGGTCGACATGTCAAAGGGCTCATTCGGTTTGCAGTCGAGTGCCTTGTAATTGAATTATAGCTAGTGCGATTGCACAGTGGCTATCTTAGCCGATGCCCGCAGAATGAAGACTACCAAGATTCACTCTGGCTTTTGCTAGGTGCCCAATATGGCGGTAATTTGATACTCTCAGTCGAGTTGCACGATATTATCCGACCTATTAATCGAGCGATCTTACACCTATATATATGTATATGTATACACTATGTGCGAATACGATCATCATCAGTTTGATCTGGGTATTCCTATACCAATCCGGAGGATCAAGCGAGGGTAGTTTCAAAGTGCATGAAAGCCGTTTAACTTCAAACTTGATACCATCTAATAAATTATCAGCTTCGGCATTAAACCTATGAGTACCTACAATTACCCACTTAACTTGAATTTTGATTAAATCAGAAACCCTACACTTTTGATCGAATCTGGTGTTGTATGCTCTATCAATATTGTATACATGATTCAAAAAATATGATGATTGTTGCGAAAAGATCGAGAATTTTCACATGGATTTTGGAAAATTGGAACCAAAATATGAAAGAAAATTTTCCAAAACCCATTTTAAGCGATAAATATCTTATAATTTCAATTGATCTTTCTCACATAATTTAAACTGAGAAACGCTTCGAGATTGGTTTTGAGCGTGAGATCGACTGTTCATTCGACGATCATTTATTCCAGATCCTTCCTCAAGTGGTAAAACATCGAAAACGAATTCCGGTGCAGGTTCTTAAGTAAATTCCAATTTCCGAACTAGGCCACTCCCGACGCTGAATTGTCAAGTACCTCGATATCCCTTTTTTCCTAGGAATGTACTCGTATTTCTCTGCTCCGTTGTAACTGTCGTGTACCTTGGCACAAGTGTAGTTGACATTTAACGACGTGCTTTGTACTCTTGACGACCTCAGCAACTCTACACTCGTCAAATGCTCGTCACGCGACACTCGCAACTCATAAACCCTATATGCGAAAGGGTATAACGACAATGGAAAATTTCATTATAGCGAGTCTAAGAAGGCCTTTAATTGCCGATTCGGTTATTCAAGAGCCTTGTGTTGTGACAGCGTTGACATCCACTGCAATAGCTTTATGTGCTCTACAATGATCCAACTTTTATTTCATTAAGAATTCGGTATTCAGTGGCGTGCCTTCATGCAAGGACCTTCTATTATATATCATTCAGCTTTTGTTACAGAAATAAAGCGCTATTTTATTATCAGAGGGTTCGTGTGAAAATAACGTTTTAGGTAAAATGCGAGATAAAATGTTATTTTTTAGGGTTCCTTCTTAAACTGAATTGAATTCACGGCGACTTTAAACTGATTTGAATTAGAGTTGAAAATAAAAATTGCTGTTAATGCAATAATACTTTTTTGTTAGAGAATGTTTATTTAAATTATCGGGTAATGTCTATATTTAGAAGTCCACATGTCATGTTTATTCTACGAAGTGAAAAGGGGATTTATAAAAAGAAGGTAAATTCTGTATCCGTCACAAAGATATGAACAAAATTTCACGCTTTCGCTCCAAGTATTTCTTTGATTGAAATATTAATTAACAAATTTAATTAAATCGAAGAGCGCTATTTGATTGTTAAGGAAAAGAAGAGTAGAAACGGTTACGTTAATTAAAACCACAGAATTCATTTTTTGAAAGAAATATTTTTAATCTTCCTGAATCCGATGTAAGTAAATATTCGTATAGATAAAAATACACCTGTTCGACAAATTTTTAATAAATTCCGATTGACATATTGAATCAATCTCGCCGATTTTTCAAAGCGAATAAGTAGTAAGAAAGTTTGTGAAACGAAGGTTGAAAAACTTTCTAGTAAGTCGTTCTACAACTAACATCTTGCCATACAGACACCGTTGTACTGCATTTACATTTAGATTGAATTCCATATTCGCCTGAAGATTCGCTTTCCACACTTTGTCCGCGGTTTGCTTTCTCTTTGAATAACAAAAAAGCTTACTTTGTTGTTATTCGGTTTTTGCTTCGAGAACACGAGACGATACTATAGAGATCATAATGTCACCCTCGAGGTTTTTTAAAAAGTTCTTTGACTTTTCTGATTTGAGGTCTCTTAGGTGGATTTTCCAAACTTCTGCAGAGAAAAAAGTTTTATTAAGTTTAGTTCTCTCTTCAATTTTTTCATCACCAGTTTCCCTATAGTTTGCAAACAAACAACTAAGAGTGGAGAAGATCTATGTAATAGAGTCTTGAATTAATTGACCTACAATGTTGAAAACTGAATTCCAAGTTGAAATTGACTTAGGAATGTGAATAGCTCCTGGAGATTCTGCAGAGAAGATAAACAGTTATGGTATTCACACTTTATAGAAACAATTTTAGAAATTCCAGAAGAGAGTTTAGAGTCAAATTGAAGTTTAAGAGTTCCAAAGTTCAAATAAATTTTATCGTTGTTATTTGTCGAAAAAAGGTCAATGAAATTAGCACAATTGTTGAGATCAGTGTATAATGCACATTTCTTTATTTTTTATTTCATACACATAGTCAGTCACTCACTCAAAGTCACAAATATAAAGCCGACAACGAAAAATCGATGCTGAAACGTGTAACATATGTGTTATTCTTTCGATAAAAAAAAAAATTAAAAAACAAAAACAAATTCTGCGTCATACAACGGTATAAAAACAGAGCGGGAAAAAACTATATTTCTAATATGCAAATACGAAACGCGCTGTATCTAACGATTTCAATTTGTAAACATTTTGAATAAACCGCTTCAAATGATGCGAAGGGCATTTTTGTTTGCTAAATAAATCATTAATAAAGTAATTATGTAACTAGCTTATGTGTAGTAAAATATGGCCCCACCAATCGTAGTATTTGTTTCCAATAATAAATTTGCATCATAGCTTGATTCGCTACAATCAAGCGATATATTGTATAATATAATTATATTATATATTCTTAATGCGTAAGGTTTATATAAGATTATACAGGAGTGCTATGATGAATATTGGGAATCGAATAATTTCAGATTATGCAGTATATTTATTTTCATATATTTGCAGTACTTATATTTAAATTTTATCATTAAAGTACACGTTTATAAAATATTTAAGCTTATATTTAATTACTCTCTTTATGCGATGTTCGTTGACCATTTGAAACGAAATATCTATTTTTAAATAAAAATTTGAATTCTGAGCCAGGCGCAGTAGTACAAAAATGGCGGTTAAGTACTCTTGTATAATCTATAGTACCTTAGTAACGCGCTTCGTACATTTTTTTATTTCTGAGCAAGAATTTAGGTAACGACATTTTTTCATTTATTTTATGCTAACAATCACTACGAATAGTTTTTTTAAATATATTTTTTCCATATTTTTTACAATATGTAGCACTAGAGCGACTCATATAAAATAATATGTAAAATTGTTATAAATTTAAGGAAGCTTTTTGGGGATGAAAACCGAAGTACAGTTTTTTTTTTATTTGAGACGCGCTAGTGTAGCACCAACAGAAATGATCTGACATTTAATTTGTGTAACATTTATAGCTACAGTTTTATTGAATTTCATCTAATTTCTTTCGCACGAAATAACACTTTGCGTGTGTCGATTATACTTTTGTGGGGTTAAAGGGGAAAGCGGGAAAATAGAAGTTGTTTAAAGCTGATATCTTGAAAAAGTATCCGAGAAAGAATCAAGATTAGCTTTTCGATAACAGGAATAATGAAAATACTGTTTAGTCGAATGCCCTAATTTACAAAGGAAACAAGTTTCTCAGCTCAAAGTTCAAACCCAGCACGCTTTTGCCATGTTTTCTATCGTTTTTATTATATTTCACGATCGAGCTTTCCTGGTCAAGCATAAAACGATAAGCTGAGGCGTAATCCGGGAATATAAACCAAGGTAATTTACGGGACGTGATTTTAATCCATTTTTATATATTTAAAACATATTAAAAATATTTATTTTTAGAGTAAAACTTATTTACATTCTGATTGAGAGAAAATTCGAAGAAATTATAATCGAACGCCTTCTAAATATGTGAAAATCAGAGATATTGATATGGGTTCAAATTTTCAAATTTTCATGAATAACTGGAGGCGTCAGGGAGTGAATTTTCGTATAAACTATGCAAACTTAATTTCAAAGTCCGAAAGTGTAGGTCGCTTCGTATTGCATGTTTAATGAAGGCAAATTCGGAATGGTTCAAAAAAGCTTAATCGGTTTCTCGTTTTTCTATTCCTTTTAGACTTCAAAGAAGAATTCAAGCAGCATATTAAACATAAATTTTTGCTTATAATTTTTAAACTATCACTGACTCTATTTATGATATCAAGAGAAAATACGGAAAAGTATAACAATTGGACTGATTGAAAATTTTCAGGGCGGAATTCAATTGCGATTCTTTCAATACATCGATTACTTTTTTTTCAAGTTAAAATTGGACCCATCAAGGTATTTTTCTCCTTTTCACTTGTCCACTAAATACCTCTGTGTCATAAAAATAGATGTTTTTGTGCAGAGAGCAATGGAGAAATGGTGTTCGAAAATATTACAATCAGTAAAATGACCTTCAATTGGTTTATTTCGTTGTAGAAATAATTGTTGTTTCAGCAAGATACTGACATTGAATAAATTTTTATTTGTTCATACTCACGACGATCGATATTCAGAGACGGATTTTTAATTTAATCTTTCGTTTTATTAAAGCCGTTAAATTGAGAGTATCACTTTATAAGGCAATCAACGTATAGATTTATTCTCCTCAAAATGAAATCATCCCCTAGAGGTCGACATTAAATTTTAAATTCTGATTTGAATTGAATTATTCTGAAGAAATAATAAAAAAATGCTTTATATTATACTTTACAACCATTTATATAGTATCATATACTTCATTCTTACCTAGCGCCATGTTTACACATCATAAAATAATTTTTTTACATACAAAATATTCAAATAGAGAAAATTAGAAATAACGTTATTATTATTTTAAGCTTCTATAGAGAATATATATTTTCATCAACAGCTTTAACTACTATTAAATATTTCTCTCAAAAGCATAATAAATTTTTAACAATAAATAGAGTCTCTTCTAATGTAAACAACCAATTTTTAAAATCAATAAACGTTTTTAGATAACAAATTTTAATCTACATAATTATTTATGAAAAGGGTTTCTCGGGATATGTCAGTAAATATTTTCTTGAAAAGGAGTGAAGACTATTGATCGGAAAATACGTAGAAATTTACAAGGTATGAGTTGGTATAATATTAAGAACAGTGCATCATTTTCCTCGTCGTGATCTATCTTTATGCGAGCGTATGCATATGTATGAGATTTTCTAATAGCCGAGCTAGAAATTATTAATCTATTATATAGAATGATGGATGCTTGTGCAATATATCTTTAACAAATTTACTGCACAAAATAAAAAAAAATATAAAAATTTATTAATGCATTAAGAAAAATCTTTAAAGATTAGAGAAGAATGTTGAAAAGAGTTTAAAAAATTTGATGTCAAAAGAGATTAATGTCAAACGAATAACATAACAAAATTCTCTCTACATTTTTCCTTAATTTCATAGAAAATTTTTTAGTATGCAGATAATAATCAAAAACTCTTGATAGGTAAAGTGCATAATAAATATGGATAGACCCGTTTTCGAATGACTTCACAGGCAAAAGTTGAAGGAAAAATAAAAGAAAATATTCACGAACCGAGCTGTTGGATTATTGAAAAGAAGTTTGCCACGAAAAAGTTACATTTTCCTATTCTATCTTTTCTTTGCCCTACAATTTAGATATACTGCATTGGTCAAGTGTCCCTACGAGATATGATATTATTTTTACTTACAACGTTTACATATATATACATCCTTATTCCGCAGCTGTCTATTACTTTGAAAAAGAAATTCAAATTTTTAGACGATGCTAATGTCTTCATTTTGCATAGTTTTCAATTATTAAGATTGATTACTATTGACCGTGAAAGTCAAATTTTACAAAATGGAATGAATCGTAAAAATGTTTTGTCAGTCTGGCAAGAGTTTGTCCAGAAGTTATTATTTGCAAATTGGTGTTGAAATTGGATGAGTTATTTATTTAGAGTGTAGACTTACAAGAGTATTTTATTTCAGCGTATATGTATTTTATCGATTGATTAATTGACTTTCGTCTCGCTCCGCTCTGCTGTATAGGATTCTATAACAAAATACACTGCGTGCTTCTATGCACAATCATAAAAGGTCCCAAAATATGACTAGCAAAGAATTTATACGAGTTTGCTACAGCAAATTTAAAAACCATAGGGTTTTATATTTTCATGTTTTATTTTCATGTTTTATTTTCAGGTTTTATTTTCACGTGTTATGCATGAAACACGAGAGACTCATTTACTATCTACACTGCGTACACTCGCTGTACAAACATTGTTGCATAAAATTCTTGTTTATACTCGAATACACCCAACTCTATCGATTTCTCAACAGACTGAGTATGTTAGGCGAACGAGAGTTATTATTGTAAAATCATATCATTTTCAAATCATCGTTAAGCTTTCATGAAGATTGATGATTAATCACGAGTAAAAATAGTTTCGACGATTTTTAAAGCCGAATATTTTTTTTTTTCAAGAAAATGCGATTACGCTATAATGCATGAGAAACTAAGGACACCTTGCATATCATAAATTTTATATAACTCCTTTTTAAAATGTGCATTCGATTTTCGCTGAGTGCTCGCCTTTCTGGAATCTGGGTATGCAAATATCAATGTAAATACATATGTATTTACAATCATTTTCATAGAAAAGAGACTGCAGAAGAAGAGACTTATGCAGACAGAAATTTCTCTTTTCATTTCATTTGAATTTAAAACAGAGAAACTGCATATGTACTGTAAAATAAATAAACTTAATTTTCGTTTGCTTAAAATTGAAAGCTAAATAATTCAACAGTAAACAAGAGAAAATTGAATAAATGTTTCCAATAATTTACTTTCAGCCATTTGGTCACTCTTTCGATTAAAGCTGCTAATAACCATTTCTCCTACGTGCAAATATAATTGATGATGATGATCATGATCAATATTTTTGATATTTTAACTCTTCGCGACAGTTCACTACAATATAGTGAAGTTACTGTATATACATCATACATATCAAAATACGAAAAATTGTATAGTAAATACAAGAAAAAATGTCTAACAAAATTGCAATTTTGACGAGTTATTAGGTAGGATTGTCGAGTACTTACCATATTACTCGTCTACAGCTACAAATAATGAAATTCTCAGTAAAAAAGAAAACGGGCAAAGTAAAAAAAAACAGCCTTTACACTTCTATCCAAAAACACTTCTAACACTTATTTAACTGCTAAACTGGACGTGGAACAAGTACACCATGCATTTTTGGTCAAATATGACCACTAACTGCATTTGATTTTATATTTCGAATTATTATTCTAGTTTTGGTGTCATTCCACCTCAGAGAGATCTTTTTATTGGGTTGATATTGCAAACAATTTTGCATAAAAGAAAACATTAATTCTCTAAAATGGAATGAACCACCTCTTTTACTTCTTGTTATACACATTACACCCCTTTTTTCAAAGTTATTTTTGCGAAACTAAATCGCAGCACCGGAAGTGACGGATTTCTTTTATATTTTAGTCTGAAGATGAGTCGAATTGCATTTCGATGTGTTTTATTTGGTTTTTGACGTTTTGCACGATAGCTACGTTCCGTAAAAGGCGATCTGAGCAAGCTTGTCTATTTTCCCGTGGTAAATCGAATTTCTGGGCCGAAACTAGATTATCGCCGACCGTACCGTTTTCATTACAACTCAATGATATCTGGAGCCCGAAATTGAACCTTGCTGCAGTATTTGACTTCCTGAACGAGCTCGTTACCTCCTGATTTCTTGTCACTATTTTCTTCCTCCTCATCCTCCTCCATAACTTCTTCGAGGATCTTGCCTTCGAAAGTTTTGTCCTGATGTCGACTGGCTGTTGTCGCTTTTTTTTCATGAACCTCTCTCAGGCGCATCGAGTGCCGTGGCTATTTGTACCTGCAATTTCATAAATTGGAAGATTCGTGAGCTACGAAACAGGTCGTTCATTAAATAAACAAATAAATAAATAATTGATTGAATGAATTGAATCAAGAGCTAACATTATGAATTCAATTATTTGGTACTGAGCAAATTGATAAATATGAATTTCGAGATTAATTTCAAATACAATTACATCATTTTCATTATCATCAGTACACACTTTTCCTAATTGAATTCTGATTAAATCTTTCCAAGAGTTTGCAGATCTAGATTCATTGAAATTTACTCAGTGATACATATATAATATATGTAAAGTACCTACTTTAAATATTTTACGCCGTAAAGTTATTAACTGAGTTAATAGATGTTATCGCACAAAAATAATTAACAGCCAATTATTTTTTATACGTGTATGTAGGTCAATAATCAATATCACAAGACTGATGAACATACCAGGTCGAGAAAAGTATTTACTACTGCAAAAATATAAAGAAATTCCGATCTATTTGTTTTCAAGTGAAATATGAATGCTATTTTAAAAGACGATCATAATTTTGTCATTTTTGATGGTTGCTAATTTAGATCGATCACTCGATATGCATCACTATTTAAAATCAACATATTTACCACTATCATGGACCGGAATTACGGGTGATAATATTATTTATTGCCTTCAATAGTGGCAACATGGATTTAGAGCTCATAGGATAAAACTTCAAATAGGGGATAAATCGTTCGTACATAAACTGGGTTGACGTATAGATTTTGGTGGTGAATTTCAGATTCAGGTTTGTTCTGATGCACGTTTCAATTAATTATTGTATTGGAAGTTCAACCGCGTTTTAGAGCCTTTAGCTCGTGCGGTTTCTCGACTTGTGAGGGATGTCTGTTAGCATTGGTTTGAACACGTAGCTTTCAGTAAATTGCTGTAGATTAGAATGCACTTGCAAGTTCAAAAGCTTCGTTCAGTTTCTCTAAGTTTTCATCTTCTGACCTTTCCACCGTTCAGCCTTTTCACTCTATAGATGTCACCATCTATTTGTTCTAGGCACTATTGGCTCAAAGTAAACTTAATTACTATGAAGCATGAAAACTAGGACAAGAGTAAAACATTCAATTTACATGTTTTTGAAATAACGAAAAAATGTATATAATGGGGTTTTCAAATTTCTTCAAGAATGACAAACTCTCGAATAAAGAAGTAATTGGAAAAGTAAAACGATGAAAGCTTCTCGTATATTTACTATCTTGATATTTACTTTCTTTGGCATACAAATAAGAGTTCAGATTTGAAGAGAAGTTTTTCCAGATTGATATTGTCACAAGAGTCTTGTCAACTTATATTTATTTACACGGAATCAGGTTTTTCACTTCCTACCTCTCAGGCCATGGACAGGATAGAATTCTGCAAACAGTGAGACTTAGGGCTGTTAATAGGCTTGCTGAGAGAACTGTGTAAACGACACAGAGATGCACTAGGGAGAAAATGTAAAGCGTCTTATGGCACCACATATTTGGCTCAAACAAAGTGGGCGCGTAATCCGGCCATTGGATGCGTAGGATCCAGTAATTTCCTGCAATCATAAATATTTCAAGAGTTTGATATCACAAAACTTCAATAAATTGGTAAACCTACCTATTTTTCAAGCGTTTGTAAACAACTTGAATTGAAAAATCTCTTCGATACGATAAAGATCGTGTTTATATAAAATATATACATAAATATATATACGCAGTGACAACTGCGTAACAATTTATGAATACCTTTTTGTATTCAAATTTATCATTGATAACGTTTATCTCTCAAGGAGACATATCCATTAATTTAGGACTTATTGTAAAAGTTCAACCTTCAGTATAATGATATGTACAAGTTTTGTCACACCTTTAAAAACGGTCTTTAGAATCTTCTTATGTTTCCGAATTAAGAATTCTGGAACTGATCTAGTTATAACTATTTGCCTATTTGCCTCTGACCAGATTCTGTCTCAACATTGTAAAACTTATTCTCGAGCGGTACAATTTAGGGGCGATTCCCTTTTTAGCGCCAACTACCTGGATACCTTCCCCTTAGAATCCCCTCTTCGCCTGTTAAGCTGACCTCTCGTTGACCTACCTTTTTGCAGCAGGAGGTCCTATTATCATTGATAATTCTTTGGTTTTTGAAATTGCTTCTGATACCTTTTTAATTGATTTTATTTGAGGGCGCCTAATCCTTAATATTGTGAATCTTTCAAAAATCCTTATGAGTTGTCCTTTCTTTACGTGCTTGTTTTAATTGCCATTAAAAATTTGTTTGACATTAACTAAATCCATATGTTATTTTAACATAATATCATTTTCTTTAGGAATAGAGTTCATCTCTTCGCCTGTATTGATTCCATGCCCATAGTGTAGCATAAACATATATGGCATAAGTTTTTCTCGCACCTTTTCACACATCTTTTCAGAAATTAGGTCAAAGATTTACAATATAAAATAAAGAAATCATAGCAAGTTTGTATATTCTCTTACAATCAACGTATTTACATTCACAAGGAAGTCTCTGCTAGTCTGAAAATAATATCATTACATTTTATCTCTCTAATCACAATTAAGATTCCAGGACAAAATTGTGTCAGCAAGAATTTGTGCATAATACTATTACGTTGAAATTCTGAAATTTCGTTAGTTTTATTCTTCAGGTAAAATTAGTAGACGTATTTTTCGCCATTATTTAAAACCGAGATGAGCCTCTAGATTAATCAAATAATCGATAAAATATTAATAAGGGACATAAAGAGTGGGTAGATAACGTGAAATTGTTGTGCGAACGTAAAACTTAATATGTATACATATAGAAACTGTTAAACTACTTTAGAATTATGATCAAGTCCCCTTCATTTATAAAACTCATAAATTATCATTCGAAAAGGGTAAGCAGATCATGAATATTAAACCGGGCTTTTTATACGTAATCTTATTATATTAAAAACACGCCCACATTAGAATAGGAGAGACGCTTTATATGATGATTTGCAGAATGCAAATTTCATGGAAATTTCACTCGCAATTTCCTCAGAAAGAGGATTCCTTCGCGTCTGGCTCAGAGCAAAGCTCACTGCGTTATCTTACTGATGGATTAGACTTTTATCTGGATAATAAATTTAAAGTTGAGCCGATGAGATTGTCCGTGAATCGAGTGACACGCGAATTCACGATTTAATCCCGGATTCTCATTTACTTCGCAATTTATTATTGGAGGCCTTTCGCTTTTCCATGGAAAGATGATTAAAACCTTTCACTTAGATTAATCTTCATTAAGGAAAAATACTAATTAAAATCATTATCTTTCTAACCATCACCAATGTTTTAACTAGACATTTAATTTTTACTTCCTTCTTTTTGAAATACATGGATAAAGAATACTCATTTAAAAATTACGGCTTTCAATGTAGAAAATTCTAAATTGCAGGAGCTTAAAATTTTAAATTAAATTAAAGATTCAAATTGAACAATTTGTTATTCAAATGGCTTATGCTGAATAAATTAGATTAGAAGGCCTTCAGAAGAGTATTTATGAATGAAATATTAAGAATTTTCTCGAAAATTTTACAATTCTTTAAATTCGAGCTTTGTTGTAAAGTTAGTCCATGTAATGATACTTATCCTTATAATTTTCGAGATAAAAATGCTTGGAATCATGCACTATACTTTCATCGTAAAAAGTATCATGCGATGTATAATAAAATAGGAAATTATTCTTAAACTGACACATATTATGAATCATCTGTTGTATGCTTGGGATATTTTTAGGTAAAATGCACTAAAAGTACATCCAATAGCTGTCGGTTCTATATTCGTGGAGTATGAAAGCGCCTGGGCAATGGCAAGCAAAGTACGTATATGTATTTGGTGTAAAAGCTTGGAAGGCTGGCATAGCCTTATTTAAGTTTGACAGCTTATCGATCTTCATAATGTGCATTCTTATATACAAGAAATTCTGATCCTTTTCAATTAATTTAAATTTAAAAGATTTTACATGCTTCCATAAACGAATGGATTAAAATATTTTGAAATTAATGAAGTTTGATCAAAAACCAATCTGAAAAAATCTGTATTGATTAGAAGTGAATATATATGATTATGTTTTATGTATAAAGAGGATAATAAATGAAAAAACTTACCTAATGCAAACCAACCGACCAGGAAGCACGAGAGAAGAATGGAGGCCAGTTTGGTGGGTGATACGTGAGATCTGACACCAGGAACTGTCAGGACTTCTGGTCTTCTTGAACGAATCTGGGAATAAAGTGTCCAGAACATTCGTACGCCTCCCAAAATCCCTCCAACCACCATGTAAACCGGTATGTGAGGCTCCCTCGGACAATCCTTGATGAATTGGACTCCTTTAGGGGAAAGAAATCGACAGCATTCACATAAGAAAGCACAATGTGCTGCAAATCACTTTCAAGATAATGTCCTATGGTTTCTTCCTTCTCTTCTGCGTCAACTCTGATAAAAATAACATCTCTCCCGAGAGATAAAAACGAGATCATATTTCACCATATGAGATGACAAAATCAATATATTCAATAATATACTCAATATTGTATTTAAGAAGATTAAAGCTTCAACAAAGCTCAAAGCATAAAGATTTAGTCTTCCAAACGTTTCCATATTCCATTAAGAATATTTGCCTTGTTTTGCAAAGAACATAAAAGAAAATTGCTCACAGTTGGAACTATGTATAAATAAGTTTATTGAAATGGAAAGAACTTGGGTTATAAGAAAGAAAAAGAGGAAATTAAAGTAACTTATTTATTATATTTACTCACCAAGAATAAGCATGATAATGGGCATAGTTGATAGGCAAGCTAGACAGATAGTAACGACCATTGTTTTGCTAACGACTCGTAATGCTCGGAAAACAAAATCGCAGGCACCATTAGCCTCGAGATTAGCATCTTTAAGTTGAAATACCAGAGAGCCATAAGCAGCCACCCCCAAATGTGCTGAACTCGCAGCTCCTTTTTTTGCCGAATTTGCACTTCCTGTCCCACATAACCGTCGAGATTCATCGCCTGAAATCTGAAATATTCAGACCATTGAACATTTTTTACATTTCTTTCATTCTTTTGAAAAATAGGAATTATTTTCTCTTTTATATTTATTAGCCATGAATTGAAACCCCATGAAAGTTTTTGACATATATTTCGAAATTCTTCCTGAAATCTCTTAAAATTGAAGAAAATAATCCAATTTAATTTTGTCAAAGACCCTTATCGTGTCAGAGAATTCATGAAACCACAGTAAACCTGCAGCTTCCATCCTTTTCCATTTCTTCATGAACTAATAAAAAATAATAGGGATAATAAAAGAGCTAAGCTCAAGTAATCATCGTTTCCTCATCTTATGAAACCAACACGTCGTTATTTCGAATTATAAAAATTACATTATTTAAATATTATATTAAATATAATAACAATATAATAATAAAAACATACAAGCATAAAATCGTCAAATAAAATAAAATAAAATATAAAAAGAAAATTGTAAATGGGACTTCAATGTGCTACCTTTTAATTAGTGGATGTGGGAGAAAGAATGATATATATCATCATCACTTTGTGAATTAACGTCTATAATTAATTTTCCGAGGATATAAAAAATGAGAAAAATTAGTAATACATTTTATTACCTGAGAAACAGAACTGCTAGCTCTTCTAGAATCAGCCCATGCATTTGTTCCGTATCCAAGGTTCACTTGAGCTCCTCCACTTCCGCCGGATCTGATACTTCCGGAATTCACTTCCCTCGGACGATACGGTGAAGTACTTCGATTTTTCGTCGACCCTGCAGGCGACATTCATACAGATAAATTAAAAACCATTTGTCGTGAAAGTTTTCATCCTAGGGGGCAAAAAGGAAAACTGAGAAGGAAAAAAGAAAATCCCTCGGATTGAAGTAAAGTTATCAAGAAAATACATCTAAGTCCCTTGTGTCTTGGACAATTTTTTCCATTTTTCGACCCAGTTCATTTTTCAAAATCAGCAGTTTCCCTTTTCCTTGCTACGCTAATACGAGCCAGAAACCCTATAAATTTCTTATCTTTCTCAGCACTCAGAAAAAAGTTTGCATTTGATTATTAAGAAAAAGAACGTTTCTTTAACATTGATTTCTTCAATACATTCCTTTAATTTAAAGAAATATTATTTCAAAATTAAACAAATATATTTCTTCAAATCAAAAAATATGTTACAAGTTTCTATATTAAATTTTTATTTACGAGCCAGAAGAATTTCCTTGATGATTCTAAATGCATGTTATACTTACCTCAAAACTCATTAAATTTGTGTAATCCTCTTTTATAAGCCACGCCATTAAAGTGAAAATGATAAGCTTCGAAATTATTCTTTTTAACAATTTTATAACGTGGAAGATCATAACTTGAAACTACAAAACCTAGTTTCAAAATATATAACTATAATTTAAGTTAATGATTGTCTGATTAACGAATTAACTCATATATATTTTATTTACACCACGAAGATGTTTTTATTGTCAAAGGTAATAAAGCTTACTACCAGTTTCTGAAGCTCGCAGATACGAAAGGTTGTTGTTGAATTTCCCATACACTTTACCCTACATTCTCTCTCAGAATTCCCCGAGGCTTCTACTTTTATTTCTCTTCAAGTCTAGTATGTAGTTCTTTGTGTACATTTTATCTCACCTAATAATTCGTATCAACAAAACTTTTCGAACTCTCTATTAAACTCGATAATATTACGTTATCTAATATCTTATAAAGTGACAAGCTAATAAACGAAATAAAATAAACAAACAATTAACTCTACATTTAAAAATTGCATCACTAAATATTTCTTCCACTTATATCCTTTTCATAGTCGCTCATCTATAAGCATGTTTGATATTAACTGAACTATCTCCCTGAAGTCATAAGGGCGGAAATTAAATGAGGGGTTGGATCTCAATCAGGGAGAATTTACCAAGGTCACCTTGATCAGCTGAAGTTCTCCTGGGGTCCTGGGGATTCAATCCTGTTCTGGGAAGAGCTCTTCTTTCCTGCCCACCTCCCCTATCAATACTTCCTCGAGGACTCCTCTCTGGATCAACTCCCCCACCCCCAATTCTCTCAGCCTCCGCTGACATGCCTATACTTCCTCTCGGAGATCGATTAACATCCGGACAAATTGAACCTCTAGGTGATCGATTGATATCAGGAGCAATTGATCCTCTTGGTGATCGATTGATATCTGGCGCTATTGAGCCTCTAGGTGATCGATTAGGATCTGGTGCTATGGATCCTCGTGGACTTTGATTATGACACTCGGAGCTGATGGAACCTCTTGGACTTCTGTCCATTTCAATTGGTATGCTACCTCTTGGCATCCTGGAAATTTCTGGACAAATAGATCCTCTCGGACTTCTATCAAAATCGATATTTGCGATACTTCCTCGAGGACTTCTGACAGGTTCTGGTACGAGTGAATGTCTTGGACTTCGATTCCCTGATCCTCCATTTAGGCCATTTTCTGATAAGTGCAATCTGGATGAACTCTGAGGCACGAGGCTATTTCTCGGACTTCTGTTGTATGCTGCATCTGGCACCAGGGAATTTCGAGGGCTCAAGGCAGCCTCCGGGACGAGAGAGTGTCTTGGACTTCGAGAAACATCCGGCACTAAACTGTTGCGTGGAGAACGGTTTATGTCTGGGACGAGACTGTTTCGAGGACTTCTCATTGCGTCACAGGGAACTAAGGAATTTCGAGGACTTCGACTATAATCATCTGGAATCAAAGAATGTCGAGGACTTCGATTCCCATCGGGAGATGGATTCCCTCGGGAGATCATTGTCTGCGGATCCAGTGGCAGCAATCTTCGATTGAAAGCCTGGAAGAATACAGGAAAAGTATCCCGACGTTACTTGTTATGTAATGTACAAATATTGTAGCGTTTATTTCGGAAGAGAAGAAGATCTTTCTGCTTGATAGCAGAAAATTATAGGATGTTATATTGCAAAGTTAAACTTTCAACTAATAAATAAATTTTCAATAAGAAAATGGATGTTCAACCATATATGTATTTAAATTGACAATAAAAATTCTGGTTCGAGGTTTTCCGCTTGACGAGCAACGTATTCCAGCGTGAATTGAAAAAATCTTTTGAAGGTGGAAAAATCAAGTTGGCGTTGTGCCTATAGACTAAATCGGGTGTGGAACATTGCACAGTAATTGTTTTCCCATAAAAGAATGATTTCAAAAGAATTTCTGAACAATATATGAATGGAGATTGAATTTCCAGAACATTGCAAGCTTATCTTCTGGTAAGTTTATAAAAATCTATAAAAATATGATATTTTAGAGATCCAAGCATACAGCAGAGATTTTTATTAAAAGATGAAGTTTTACAATTTTTTTTAGTAAAGCTGACCTTTACTTCTCATATATATATTTTAAAAATATTTTTAATATTACAAGTAATTGTATACCTCTTCAGGCGAATCATTGTTGTCAACATCCAGACTAATATTCGGAACAGTGCTGCCTCTTCTTGGAAGTCTCTGTCTTTCCATGGTTACTAAATTTGATAAGGAATCAGAGGAAGTTTCAGAGGTAGGTATCACAGGAGTAACAGATGCCAAAGAAGCCCTGCGTCCGCCCACAGCAGATGATTGGCTCTGAGATGAATTTCCGATATTTCGCGACGATCGTTTACGTCGCGATGACGTGCTGCGATGAAGCATCATTTTCCCATTTTATGGATTCTGGAAAAATAAAAAGATATTGCGATAAGAGCCGATAGAATTCAAGTTCCGTAATACCAATTAAATATCTCAGCCAGAAAACTTCATACTTTTCATAAAATTTATTTAAATTTTCGTTTAAAAAAAGACTGCTTTTAAAAATCGCAATTAAAATTCCAAATACGTTACGGGGTCAACCATAAATTACTTAACGACTTTTATGGATGGACCCTAACTACCAGTTAATATTTGAAAAGTGTCGAGAGTAGGATTTAAAAGCACTCGAAAAGTTAATCCATTCAACCCAGATAAATACGCTTAAACTTGTTGAAACATTTTGTCGATCTTTGAAAGCTTTTTTCGCAAACGGATAAAAGTTTCATGTGATAATTAACTAGACTCAGTTTCCTCCACAGTTACGTAAATAACAATTTGACGTCGGATCAAAGAAACTTCCAACAAAGGAACAAATTGTATAAATGGAGCATGAAATTCAATAGTTTTAAAATTAGAATTTTTAAAAAAATAATGGGGCGAAAGAACTAGGGAATATGTAATTCTATAACTGGTTTCTCGATTCAGCTAATAAATTTTATACATCGTTAGCAGCGGTTTTTCATTTCGAATTTTATATACTCTTTTTCCACGTTCATGCTTTGATACCGTAAATAATACTTTCTTGATTAGTTTCATGAACTCGTGAAGAATTTAATTACTATTGCAGAATATTGTGGAGAAGATGTTGAAATCCTATTTATTAAAGTTTAATGACTTGTTTGAACATCAATTATTTTCCCGTCCAAGTTCTCAACTTGGCTCATTTTATACTGTAGCGAGACATTAATCGATAGTAATGAATCATTGACATTAGAGTAGACTACAAGAAAAGAGAACAGAGGTTGAAGAAAGTTTAGAAAGAGAAATTGACGAAAAATTCTAACTATTTTTTTAATTAAAGGAAGAAATTGAAATTTAAATAAACGAATGTTATACAGAAGGTGGTAAATTATTAGGAGAAGTCAGAGTAGCAGTAAAACTGGTTTTATTTCAAGAAATTTTAAGCGACGCTCTTACTTATTTTCATCAAAAGTGAAATGAAGGTGTGGGACAAAAGGACGATTTCAGAGAACTCTCTTTTGAAACAAAACTGGGACGAAAGCAGCTTCTTTAGAGGGTTTCATTTTATTTTATGTTTTTTTCTCATGCCTTTTATTTTATGCAAACCCATAATATTTAAGTAGAGGTTTTAATATGCGCATGCAGAGTTTCAATAAAACATGTATAACGACCTCCTCTCTGATGAGAAAATTCAATATTTTTTCTCATTCCTCCATCCACAATAAAAACATTCTAATTTTTGAATTTTATTTTTTGAAAAATATATTCTTTAAGCTCTTACATATTCGAAAGAGCTTAATTGGGACCATAACATATTTGAACTAAATCTTCATAAGACTTTTTCCAGATTTATTTATTTTGTGACATGCACAAATATTTTCTGGCGAAGTAGAGAAAACGAATAAATGACAAATGGAAAGTGGGATATGGAGTATTATTGTAAGCCAGGATGCCCGAGAGTATTCTGCGGAATAAAAGTTGCATTACTCGTCCAAGTTGACATTCCAAGATTAATCTGAAAGCGGATTAAACAAAGAACTTAAACCCATAAAGCTTATTTTCTGAAAAAGTATATTGAACTGATTGTAAGCTTCTTCGTAAATCGACAGTAATGGATAAAAACTGATCTAAGCACCTCGAAAATCAATAAATATACTATTGAATTAATAATAGCCTTCGTTTAAAAGCAGATATTTTATTAATTCAAATATATATAGTATAGAATTTGTAGCCAGAACTGAAATTAGTAATTCATGTTTCATTGAATATTCATTTCAATCAATAAAAGATTTGCTTCTAAACAAAGAAAATTCATTTCACCCTTAAAAGAGATAATATGTTTCCAATATTGGAATTCTGATATATCAGTATAACCTGTTTAATATCTAAAGCTAGATACAATTTGATTAACAGCTGCCATTTCAAGTTTCAATATACGAATACAGATTTGAAAAAATAATATCCGCTATGACAAAACGACTAAATTTTAGAAAAAATAGTGATATTAAAAACGATATCTCTATTTTATAAAAAGAATATCCCTGTTGCGGCAGTTTTATGATTTTTGGTCTGCCTGAAGATGGACTTTTATTACTGCTGGTCCGCCGACTGACCATATATTGACCTGCACTACTGACATCCTCCCCCTTTTGCTCTATTTCATCATCACTTTTTTCACACGTGAAAGAGAAAGGGGAGAGTATCAGTAGTACAAATCGATGCATGGTCAGCCAATATAAGTGACAGTAGTAAAGATCCGTTTATAGTCAGACAAGGTCCTGAAACAATGGGCTAATTTTACTAACAGAATAAAACGGCTAATGATTTAAGAAATAAATTAAAAGCTTCCTTCTAATCTCTTAACCACCTTCCTTAGCATTTATTTCTTTACCTAATTAGGTCAATTTGCTTCAATGAATACCTGATTTTTTCGCTTCGAATTTAAAGCAATACCGAATAATTATCTCGACTTTACCTCCCAGTCAATATTGAAAGGTAGGAAACAATTTTTTTAAAAGGAATAATTCCCCATCTGCATTTTATGAGTAAAATCGACCCATTTTTCACACTTGGACGACTCAAGATATTTAGTATCGTGACGATTCCTCTAACTGAGACTTCGGCACTCGTTATTTATGAGTAAAGTTCATGTATATAACTTGCATAAAAGGAAAAGTTCTTTTGTCGAGGCAAAGTACCTTGAAATCCTCTCCTTTGAGTTTTGCATTTTAATATGAAAAGTTCTCACTTATAAACTTCTCGTGCCTTCAGTATCTTTCACGAGTCGTGAATGAACACCATAGAATTTTGATGCCCGCAAATTCATCGATCAGTATAATAGGAAGTCTCTTAGGAAACTGAATATTAAAGATACCTACTTTTATACATAGAATCCTCCATGAAAAATAAATTAAAAAGTGAATTTAATAGTCAGATTCGATAAAATTGGATATATTAAAGTTCATTTACATACAATCCTTTATTTGATTCTTTTACTTTATTTTCTCTCTTGCTCTTTTCGCATATTTCTTACGAGTTCAAATAAGATTTAGACTGCAGTCTGAATATTATATCAATCTGACATTTTAGGATCAGCAGTAAATGCAAATATCTTCGTATGGCACGCGATGTTCTTAAGAGAAAAGAATAGACACTAGAAAAATATGATAGACTATTGGATAAGGCAAAAATCGATGCGAAAGCAATTATTTTAACTCTCATTTTCAATGTATAAGGTATATTTGTTAAAACGATAAGTGTTTTACCGATTCTTTTTAACGTTGTTTTTTATATTAAGACTGCACGAAACTTTATTTTGTATCCTCTACCTGAAAACTCAATTTGGAAGGATTTTTCGTTTATTACTTTTTCACGATTCGAAAAAACTCTCACACGGATTTACTGAAATCTCATTTTATTTTATTTATTGCCTTCAGGGGTCATTTCTCATCAGAAGTAGCACGCGAAGAAAATTGACTTCCCCCCAGGACTTGCGTGGTGTAATTAACTATCCCACTGAGGTTTCATCGTTCCAGATCAATTGGCTATAATGCGCGTTCAGTACACATGAAATTAAGAATAAGTATCTCGTGAGATAAAAATGACGACCCAGATTTTCGTTTTTATTTGTGTTAGTTTTCAAATTGAACTTCCTTCTCTCTAGAGGGCCTCCACTATTAAAACAATATGGAAATACTATTTGTCCCAGAAGATCAGAAATCAGAAACAAAATGAAATGTTCCCACTTTAAAAACATTTTACTGGACAGTTTTATTCGATTCTTATGTAAGTTTTCAAAGTCGCTCGTACTTTTCTAACTTTTCAAATTCCGAATACTCTCATCTTAAAACCAGATTTCAGTCACAAACACACGTTACCATTTCGTAAGAATTTCTATTTGACACAGAGAATGCGAAATCACTTACAAAAGTTTTCTAAGGTACGCCCAAAAAGTTTTCTAAAGTCGGGAAGACTTTTAACCCCGTAACTTTTAACCTCTTGAGTTTCTTAACTTGCTTCTTTCACTTTGCGGTTGTCGTCATCAAAGTTTCCAACGACTTATAATAGAGTCACAAATTGTGATAAAAATAGGGAATAATTGCCTTCGTATTTTGAAAACAATTAAAGTAAATTTCAACTTCTCATTAAGTTCTTTTTTTCTATGACTAATTTACTTATGAATGTAACTGTGGATCGATTTTTCCAAACACACTAAATCCCCAGTATCAATTTGAGTTTAAAAAGCATAACAACACGCACAATGAAAATTTTAAATTATTTCTTAATGTAGTTATCATTTGTTTGCAACGTTTTTTATATTCTGAGATTTAGTGTGAACCTGTTGAATGATGAGAAAATTTTGCCTCAAGGTATCAACTCAATAATGAAGTGAGCAGGTCGTTGAAGAATCGATTGTCATTAGAGGACATTCCATTTACCTAATAGCTTGAAAGGAGTGATTTTCTATACTTAAGGTACAATAAAAAAAATGCTCTAGCTTTATTACTCTTCTTCATTACAGAGGAAGCCTTAGAGCTTTTTTCTTGATATATTATTTTCGTTTTACTCGACCTATACCATGTGTCATGGAAAAGTGAAATGACAATCACCTACCAGAGATCTTTGCTAAAGCTTAGTTGGCTTTAATGTAGCGCTCAGTTAAACCCCGATCACGTTTCTCTTGTAGAATTCTATCTGTAGTGTCCTACAAGATAAACGTGACTCGGGTACTTGTCCAGTCAATTACCAAAAAAAATGTTATAAATCGAAACTGCAATTTATTTGCACACTGCACTGAGAAACTCTATGTTAGAAATATTACTAATATCGATAGCAAGTAGGGGCATAATCCCAACATTGAAACATATAAATACAGAAAATAATAAATTTTACTATTTCAATAGTAATTTTTCGTATTTAAATAGTAAAATTTATTATTTTCTTTATTAAAATGTCTCAATGTTGGGATTTTGCCCCTACTTGCTATCAATATTAGTAATTTTTCTAACACAGAGTTTCTCAGTGTGAAAATAGTAAATACACCAGTAAACTATTTCAGAAGTCACAAATATATGCAATATTTTTCATATGTGCAGTGATTTTTCGTAGAACTGTTTTCTGTTTTTTTTAAATTATCCTTTTTCAGGTGACCTTATATATTATTAATAATATCTAAGGCCATCTGGCTGGAAGGGGGAAGGTGATTTTTTATAACAAAGAGAGAAAAGTTCTATTCAGGTTAAAAAAAGTAAATTTAGAATACTTTTGAGAAAAAGTGGATTGAATTGAGGTAAAGCTTTTGAAAGGAAAATTCCTCATGAATTTCGGGCGTGAAATATGTTCACTCGCGTGTCACGTCGTGGATCGATGGACAGGTTCTGAAAGCGCAATGCTCCGTCATAGACTGGTAGCACGGTTTGTTGTTCGAATGTTCGTGGTTCTCTGCAATCCTGCTTTTAGCTATAATGTCGGTAAATAAACTACCAATCCGAAACCCCCGCTTCTATCCACCAATCTAGTATGCAGTTTGTCACGCTAACTCTCATACTCGCTTAATTCAACCTATCGCGTTATGAAATTAGCTCGATACTTTTAAGTAGACTGACTGAGTTTCCTATTTTCAGTAAATCAGCGACCCTTGATTGCGATAAACTGGCACACAAATTTGCAATCGATACCTCGTTAACTTCGCGTGCTCTCTATTCTAGAGTAGAAAAATATTACTGAATTTATTATTGTGTAATATATAAGTTGATAGTGAAATTGTTCCTTTCAATTTTATTCTGTTGGTCTTTAAATATATAAAAGGGAGAATGTAGATAAGGGATTTCACTAAAGTCAACTCACGTAAGTCAGAGAGACCTCTTTCGTCCAGAAAAGTGTCACATTTGAAGAATAAGTGGATTCTTCTATCTTCTAAAGATTACTCTTGGGAAGATAAGATTTCTGTCTCTTAAATTGAGATTTTTCCCAAATCTGTTATTTTAGGACTTAAGAGCTAATCAAGAAGGAGGAAAAAAGAATTGTTGGTAATTGCGACTTGATAAAAAATTGAAACTCTTGAAGAAAAGATTAAAGAACAAATTTATCTTAGCTTATTTTAAGACTTAAAACTTTCATTTCAGAGGATTAAAAATTTGTACATGCCTTCTGTTTGAACAGAGAGAATATAAACAGTAAAATTAATTGCTTGTTACTAAAACAGATATGCATATTAATTAAGATATGATTATTTTACGATCGAATAGCTGCAGTGAGTCCACAACTGTTTTAAAAATGAATAATAATGAGAATTTTATATTTGGAATAAACCAGAACATTAAAAATTATTACGGATTATTCGCTCTCATAATTCTAGAATATTAAATTACCTTTTCTCTCCATTATTACATAATGTTTATACATTTATTTTGCAAAAATCTGTGATTCTATATAATTTAGCAAATAATCTGGAGCGAGTTTCTATTGATGGGAAAAATTAGCTTTGGTATTTAGCTCGAGAAAGTTTTAGCTAATGAACGAGAAACGATAACGAATTCTGCAATCCCCTATTTTAACTCAACACATTACGAGTTTTCAAGCTCCACATTGTAAAAGTTTTAACTGATTTCCAGTTTAACATTGCAGTTTGGTTAATTTTTTGTCTTTAAAACTTATGAATGCAGAGGATTAGGATTTTAACTTTCACGAGTTTATGTTCTCGTTTATAATTCAATTAACGACATTTACCTACTACTACAATATGTGTATAATAAACTTTAATTAATAAATGAAACTCCTGGATAACAAAATGCTTACTTTAATTGTGAAAATAGTTTTCGATTTCTTGTTATCAGAAATATAATATAAATAATGAACCACGTTAATTATTTACGTTTTGAAATTCCGGGATTGGGTTTAATTACATTCAGAGACTTTTTAATAAACATCATTATTCTTCATCAGCTTATCACAGAAATCCCTTTCTTCAAATTTTGTTTTTCAACAATCACACGCAAATCTGGACAAGACTAGAATACCTTGAAATACAAAATTAACAACCGTGCAATCTAGATGCCAACTTAAGCTCTAATCCCACTTAAATCTCACCGATCGGCAAAGCGTTTAAGCCCTCCGGTTGTTTAAGCCCAGGAAGAAAATCCCGCGAGAACGCAAAAGCACTTCGAACTGCAACTTACCCAATACTGAGTTCTTCTTTCACTTATCAGCCCCCTGACATAAGATGCATTACTCTCTTGCCTTAGACTCTTCCAACACACCCGAGGGATTCAAGTTTGAAAAATGAACAGTGATACTTTTTCCAATTCTTCCGAGCTTTCAAACCGTTGCAACTCACGCGAAGGAAAGTTTGCGCGCACTCAAAGCTCCCAACGTGGACTCGCAACTTATTTTTTTTTTAATTTTCTTTCACAGTTCCTGCAGAATCAAATTAGATTTCGAATCATTTCACTTACGGCGCGGCCTTAGGCGCGACGAAGTTTTAGCGGAACAAGCCGCTATACCACGAGCTTACTCCATTCGCGGCTCGAAGCTAACTGACAAGAAAGGTGCTCGCTCCGCGGCTCGTCTCGCTGATGCTCGCTAGAAACTCGAAGCTCAAACCTACAAGCTTGAAAGCTCCAACAGGGCCAGTGACAGCCGTAGTGGCGTTGGACTTGTACGACCTTCCACCCACAGACGGATATTGCCGTCTGCGGTCTGCCCTGATTCCTGCATGGCCGGGAACCGATCTTCTCACACACATTCAAAATTCAATGTCCGCAGGAAGTTCGTTTCATGCCTGCTGTAAATATTCAGAGAGATGAGGGAAGGCCGCTGTGAAATACGCATGAGTGCAGCTTTGATATCTGATGCGTAATGTAAATGTTAAACCAAAAGATTAACCACTCTTTGCGCCTGCCGATTGAATAGCTGACTCGAACTTCTCGTATAGAAATTTTGTTGTAGCCCCGGCTGGGTCCAGATCACCTGGGAAACTCAGGCCTCGATCTGGCCGTGTAAGGCAAAAAACATGTTTTCTTTAAAGAAAAAACAACGTTTTTCAGATAGAAACAGAGTTAATATTGGTAAAAATGTCAGAGTATTGGACTGAACTATTGACAGAAACATTGGAATTGAAATATGCCAAACACCAAGAGTTTTCTAATTTTTCTCAAAAACAGTTTTATTATTTTTAAAACCTTTTTCAATGCAAATTTTTCAATCTAGAAAAGTATATAATGTTAAACAATTTTAAATGTGTCTGACTATTATTTTCCTGTTCTACTTACCCATATTAAATTTGCTAGAACTTATTATTCTACATTTAAAATTAGAATATGCTAATCATCTCGTCTTGCAAAACGCACTTTTTCTACTGGAAATATAAATTGTGTCTGACTATAACTTTCTTACTCTACTTAATTGTGGTGGCAACCTGGTCTTTTCTTACTGGAAATTTACATATGTCTGGCAAAGACTTTCTTGTTCTACTAAAAATGCATTTGACTCTAGTTTTGTACAGTTAATAATAATAATAATAATAATCGAAAAAAGCTCTGTGAATGGAAAACTATTGCGACTTTCAATTTTAGAAAAGATTAAATTTGTACTTGCAATTGTGTGGATAGAGAAACATACATTATTTAAGATCAGTGTAATAAAATTTTATTCGGATGTAAAATTTTATCTGTCGTAAATAAAATGTTTTGTCGGTCATTACTTTTTTACGCACAGAATCCTATTTTCAAATTTATGCCCGTCAGTCTTTCTGCACAGAATAAATAAATATTTGTAAAGATGAAAGAGCAAATTAGAGTTCAAGTAGCAAACAATGAAGGATTTTTCCACAAATGAAATTGTCTTCATCAATTATATTTCAAAAGAAAAGATAAAGGGATGTAATTGGTCCAGTTATGCACATATTTAACAAGCATTTGAGATAATTTGATAAAAAATATTATTCTTTGAGAAAGAAAAGGCAAACATAAGATCTGTAATTTTTGCTCTTTATATTATTTATTAAATATATTTATCGATTCTTAGGCGCAGAGACTATATTTTTTTGAAGAAAATAGAGAAGTGGTATTTACCCTTCGATCTTGTGTCATCCCTCGTGAAACACTTAGCAAGAACTTTTGCTGAAAATGTCGAACTTCCAACCAATATGGTTGTAATTTTTGCCTTGGATTCTATCAGATTTTGCTCACCAGGCGAATAAGTTAATAAAGGAGAAAAGCTAAAGTGCTTCTTGCCTTAGAAATCCTTGATATTCTCTCCAGATGGGAGTAATCTTCAAAATAAACAACATGGCATAATTTACATATTCATTGGAAACTTGAAATATTGTTTCTCAAGAATGATTAATATTCTCTAAGTAATTGGATATTGCATTATGCATAAGATCAAACACAAAAATATTGCTATTTGTTAAAAAAAAAACATACTGAAAATCTTTGTCTTTTCTTATGTCCTTGAGTTTCAAAAAATTCAATAAAGATTAATATAATATAAATGAATGTAAATCTATGAATAAATATAAGCATGTTTGTTTCAAAGTAGGATTAATGAAATATTAATTAATTCAGATATGAGTAATAATTTATGTACTTTCATCAACACCCTTTAGAGCTGAAAAGCAAACTTTACTTACATTAATTATATTTTATGCATGAAATTATTTAAACATATCAAGGAAAGTTTCATAAACTTAATTTTAATCCTGGATTTGAAATTTAAAAGAGAGATAGTATTCTAATAAGAGACGATATAATTTATGTGAGTGTAGTGCAAACTTTAAATTAAGAATGAGTACCATTAAAACTTTTCTCTAGAAGCAAATTCAGATCACAACTGTCTTCCTGGAAATACATTACGAAGTTCTAAAATTTACTTGGATCCAAACTTACGTACCAAATTTTAGTAATGTGATCACTTGGTCTTGACATTCGTACTTTTTCTACTGAAAATAGATATTAAATGTCTGATCATAAATCCTTTATACTACTTAAAACAGAAAATTTTCTTTAATTTAATATTATTTTATAAAACGTATTAAAAGTAATAACTTGGTCTTTCTAAATGCACTTGTTCTACTGACAGTAGGCATGAATAATGTGTCTGGCCATAACTTTCCTATTCTACTTGCGTTATGAATTCTCTATCACTTATTATTCTGTAATTACTTTTACTCTATTGTGAGAGTCTAATTTTGATAAAAAAAATTCTGCTAATGAAAATCTACATATGTCTGACAATATGGTTCTTCATCTACTGAAAACTATCCACCTCTGAGCATGATGTTCTACTTTAAAAATGTTTTCGACCCAATATTCGGAAAAATTGATGCGATTTGTAATAAAGAATATTGTTAGGATTCTGAAAAAGTAAATTCATTTAAAGTTTTAGTCTATTCCATATATATATAGTAAAATTTAATAAACTTGTATTATTAAAATTTCACTCTCACAATTTGCTTAATAAAATATTTTAAATTCTCATTAACTTCTATATAAGCTTGTCGTAAAGTTTCCCATAACTTTTTTATAATGTATAATGACCACAAACTGCCGTTCAGTTGAATATATCAATATCGGACTGAAATTTTTCAAGATACAGTTAACCATTTCATGGAATCTAGGTCAAACCTATCTTGTCTTTTATGTATATTTATAAATTTTATTTTCAATAACTAATTGTTTTAGTTAAAATATTATGTAAATAAGTAATTCATTGTATAAATTATAGACATTTACGAAATTAGAATGTCAAAATGTCAGAATAGTTTGAGTCTAAAATTTGAATGAGGTCCAGAAATTATAATATATTGAAATTGGGGCACGAAATTATCAAAGTTCTGTCTATGACGCTTGTATGATAACCAGTTGTTTAATAATCTCGAAAGAGAAACACTTTCTGCAATAGCCGACTGCATATATCCTGAGTGAAATTGCTGCAAGTAAAATTTATAGCAGCTTGAATAAGTAAATTTTCCTTTATCCACAAAGTGTTGCACATCGTAAAAGTACCATCTAAAATCCTTTTTTCTCATCACATCCTTACCAAATATTTACTACAGTTTCCAAGTCTGCACGAAGAAGATTATATTTTACAACTGTTTCAGATTACCATTTTTTTTTTTGTTGGGAAGGTCCACATCAATTTCTCTTGGGCCGAGGGTACACAAAGAATATAAATTTACATGAAGTCTGACGGACTTTAACGCTCAAGGCAATAAAAATGTATTTATTGATTCGGACTTTGCAAAAGACCAATAGAATAATATTCAGGTCGTTTTTGTTACTCTTAATATGGAGAAAAATGCAGATTGACTGAATTGTTGTTAGTTGATATTGCATATAAAAGCACCAATCAACATTGCGATTAAAACTGCCAGAAAAATAGGTCAATGTGCATAATAACCGAAATTTGTTTACAGTTTTCATTTGAATTTCAAGCTCTAAGGATTGACCTCACGTAGTTGTTACGTAATGGTGAATAAGGGTTGGTTCGTTTCCATAGAAACGTTGCTCGTAAATGGCAAAACACTAACCATCCACTGTGTCAACAGTGAGCGTCTGGCATTCAATTGTGCTCGAACTGACTGGTTGGAATGGCAGATATGCGAAGAGATGATCAACCTAAGCCCAATACATTACTTGTACATATGTGAGGAATTGTGGATTCAATGTAGGAGAAATTACATAAGATTTACATCTGGCTTTAAAGTGGATTAAGTTTATACCTACTACCGCTACGCAGTATAACATCTGAGGGAAATAATGCTACTGAAATGCTCGGAATTTTGCCATTTGAGTACGAAGCAATCGACACTCAATTTAAAATTCATCGATTGAAATCATAGCTAGTTCTAGATATTCTATAAGCTATATCATAAATTTAAAAGAAGATATTGAATCATTACTAAAAATAAAACTAGACCCTGATTGGCACATTGATCGATTGTATAATAATTTTTATTTAATTTCTAAGCACAGTTCTCGAGAATATAGATTTCTTATCCGAGCTTTGAACCTTTAAAGAAGTGGAAATGGAGATAGCTCCCTTCCCAATGGAGAAAATGAATCTGTTCTCCAATTGCATTTTCTTTATATTCAGACAAAGCTTCAGCTTCTCTCGTTTGTCAAAGAGAAACTTTGTTCAATTCACAATTATTTACAAAGGTTCTCTTTTCTAATCCTCTTTTAAATTGAAACTTCCGACTCGATGTCTATTTTATGATTTCGCGTAATTTTAAAAACAATCTTTTATTTAAAAAGCTTGTTTTATTTATAAAAATTATTCTACTTTAATCAGGAGACTGAAAGTGTTGCACCTGTAGCCAATATTGTAGATGCTTTGAAGTTTGTAACCTGCATCAAAACTATCATACTATAAAATAATTTCCTTGATACTATAATGAAACTATAAGGCGATATTAATTTATTAATAATAATTTATAATACGTGCAAATTTTGTTTGTTAGGTGAACGTTTAAAAAAAGCTTATAAGTAATTCAATCATGAGATAGAAACCCAAGAAATCCATAACGTTTTCAAGCAAAAAACATGAGTCTTTTATGAACTTTTCAGGAATCCATAAAGTGATACTTTATTGTTTCTTATTTGTTTCAGTTTATTCAAGGAATCAATCAGTGGTACATTCACTCTATCGATCCGCTCATAGAATATTTCTTCACTTCTATGAGTAAAGTGCGAATTAGATTACATATGTACCTCAACAAAAATATACAATAAAGATTTATGAAGGATGAGAGTGAAAATAATTACATATATTTGTTTATTATTAAAATATAAGCACCATCTGTTACAGTTTAATCAACATTTTAACTGCTCATACTTTGCATATAAAATACATAAAACAGTAATTTTCGCAGCAATAAATTAATAAAGCCCACGATGCATGACTAATAAATGAAAAAGTTAGTGCATTTGAACGTTAAAATACAGTAGAGATAAAATACACAGCGACTATAAAGTACCTCAATGCATCTACATAGGCTCTACAACGTAATAAAATCTACTTCGGTATATACGCTTTCTCTGGTACAAATTTTAATCTACTATCATAAAAATTTGTCAAACTTAAAAATAAATAGATGTAGGCAATTATGAAGTGACGAAAAAATGTTTAAAATTTCATTATACGTTATCATTATTTCTCATAAATTATTATTCTAATTATTTCAAATTATTGGAAAGTATTCATAAATAAAGAGAATCGACAATTCAACCTAACTCAAAACAATGTGTAACTTCTCAGATTGGGGTCATAGATTATACATTTACGTTTACTTGTATGCAAACCCTGTTAATATTTCTGTGTTTGCAGGCAGTTTACTAACCATAATTGTATATTTTTTGGGAGTTTGGCAAGCCCTTCTCGGGATGTTAGTCAACAATTAATTCATGGTCAAAGAACATTTCGGAACGCTGACAACAATAAAAATGTCGAAATTGTGAGCTTTCTGCATCATAGATTTTTTAAAAAGGGAATGGAGGAGCTATTAAATATTAGCAGATGAAGAACAGGGCTATTTGAATTTCGAACACGTTACTGAATGTAAAACTTAAGTTTTCGACATGCAGGCGGGCGGCTCGAAACCAGAAATAGCCAAGAGCCACGGTCTGCTCTGTTCGAGGTCCCCGTGAATATGCCAGAACTCCTCTAGCTTGGACAGAAATTTTGCTCCCCAGCTATGATTATTCGACGCGTCGTCGCGCCGAATTAACGACTCTTTCGGGAGGAGACGAGAAAAAGCCTAAAACGATTTTTTTTTTGTAAACGATTAAGTATTTTGATTACAGTGAGGGTGAAGGTGAAGTCGAGATTTCGATAGAAGGAAATTTCGAAATTGAAGGTGAATTTTTCAAGTTTTCTCTTACAAAAGGAACGACTTAGCGGGGATAGAAAGTGATAATTCTGTGTATGTGTGTAGCTGTGGAATTTGCTGATAGTATTGATGCAAGTTTATCGCGTGTACCAATCTCATAAAATTACTCACCGGCAACTCCGACAAGTTCTATGTGCTTCTCATGAAAGTGTAACCGTAACATTTCCGTTTAATTGGTGTACAGTGTCATCAGTACTGGACCGACGATCTTCGATTCACTGGGAATTCTCACTATTCGATAATCATTTTTATCGGAAAATTTCCAATTTCCAATCTTCATTTAAAGCTCCACTCAATATTTTATTACATTCGTTAATTAAATGCGCGGAATACATAATACATTACAAAGTTACATGAAAATTTGTTTTGACCTACATTCACTCATGCAGAAAAGTATCAATAAAGTGCAGAGTAATTAGAAATTATTTATTTTTAGATTATTATACATTAATCAAGATAAGGTAGTACGGAATTTAATGATTCTATTAACTTGGGTTTGAAAAATATCAATGAAAATGTAAATATAATAAATCACATTGAGCACTATACATGCAGAAAAACAATTACAAAACTAAAACTGTAATTAATCTTTTCAAGGATCGAAATTAAGGTAAAAAAGAGAGAAAACTTATCAATCATTTTATAACGACCTATTTACTTTCGAAAATTCAATTTGGTTAAAGTATACTGTTATTTGAAGAAAGTCGTTTAAGTTCCTTTTTTATTATTTGATTATCTTCCATTATTGATGTAGTTTTTAACATTCTACTTCCGTTGTAATTAGAGCAAATGACATTCGCTATTACGTTTATCTCACATGAATTTCAAGACGATTAATAACATTGGATTCGTGGTTTTTTTTTTAAGTGGAAAATTTTTTCACGTAAAAATTAAAGATTAAATCAATTAAAGATCATAATTCATAATGTAAAAATTTTCGAAATTTAACATGCAATTTTATACATAAAAATGTATACATTTGTATCCTGGTCACATTTTTATGTTCTACGAGTAATTTCAGTGCTTTCGGGTCAGTAGTTACTTTTCTTGATTTAATCTATCAATCGGATCAAATTGAATTAAATTGAATCGCCAGGATGTAAAATTATTTTTTTTTCCATTGACTGTTTTATAGTTCGTTAGAACTTGATTTCGTTTTTTCATTGGATTAACTAATTTGATTGCCAAAAAGATTTCCCCTTTAATTCTACTTTGAAATAAAAAATATTTGCTCATGAAAGCAGAATAACGCAGAAATATCGGAAACTCTAGATTTAAAAATGCTATGTCGTCAATTTCGCTTGAACCTTTACCGGAGGAATCTTGTCTATTTAAAAAGAACAATTTTAGTAAATGCTTACGTAACCTATTCTTGTAATTAAAAATAGTTTTCAAATATACTTTACTTCGTAACCTTTGAAAACTGTTTTTAAGGTTGAAGATATGATTAAAAACGAAATTTTTAAAAACTTTAATAATGAATACACGATTTCTTAAGAAAGTAAAATCCATGAGAAGTATAGAAAGAGGATATTTAATCTTTTAATGGAAGAACATGTCTACATCTGCTCTCCCAGAATCCTCAAAAATAAATTTTCCTGAAGCTATGAAACTCAATTCATCAAATGATATCATATTTCTCATCTTTTTAACAAATCAGATACTTTTTTTTTTCAAAAAGTTAAATTATTTTCAACTCTCTCAGGTGCTGCAATTTAATTTCTCTTTTCAAACTTTATGCTCGTCCATCCATCTATTCATTTATCTTTTCTCTATCGTCGAGTAATTGAAACGGAAAGTTCGAAAACGAGAACGTGTAGCGGAAGAAATATTATCCTGCAAAAGGGAAACAGTATTGACAGGGAAAATAAAAGAAAGTTGAGAAAAGCAAAGAGGAAATCGAAAAAAGCGATTAAAAATAAATTGCTTTTGTTCAGATTTTACAGATATTTTCTAGATTTTTCAAAAATCATTTATCATGTCACTTGAAATCTTTTTCAACTCACTCAAATCGCCCCCAAAAACCATGAAAGGGAAAATATCAAAGGGACTAAAGAGGCGTCACTAGAGATGAATGAATGAGGCTGTTGTTTTGATGAAGCGAAGTCAATTAACGTAAATTGAACTAAATGTTGGGGTGAACTTATATAAATAAAGGAGTGGAGCTAAGGGAAGTCAAGACGGCTAGAATAAACTATTTTAAGAAAAATTAAAGAAGTATCTTTCAGATTAATTAAGAAATTCTATGAAATTGAATGTTGTTATCTAAAAAGGGAAATTGCGCCTAAAAGCAAACTAAAAATCTCAAGTCACTCTCTAATCCAGTGATCGATATCACTTTCCTGATTCCACCTATCGTGGAGACAAAGTACTACCAAAATTAAAAAAATCAATTGTTTTCTTTCTGATGTTATGAATGTATACTGCGATGTTTTGTCTTTTGATGATAATGAACAAGATTCTGAATATTGATTTACCCTCTGCAGATATAAAGGAGCTTTTTGCTTCCGGAGGACGATACAAAGGGTGGAAGGATTTGTGGGTGTGAAGTTTTGTAGTTCTGGTGGTGCATGCGCCCCTTAGTTCTGCATACGAACCCCTGCAACCTCTGCAAGACATTTCATCCAAGAGAATTTAAGAAATTTCGTTCAGTCGGTGATCAACACTGATCTAAAAGCCCGACCGGAAAGGCAAGCTCGGTTCCTCCCGCAGAGCGGAAACCGGTGCCCGGCGACGAAACATGCGGAAAAGAGATGCTGAATGCTATAAAACGTGATTAGTCATAGAAGCTGCAATTTTAAATCTTATGAGTCAAGGATAAAGTGTCTGGGCCAAAAGATCGCTAAGGGAGGATGGCGGACAGCGAGGGAGGATCCGAGCAGGATGACGTATCTTTCCTCCGTACGGTAAGTCTCATTCTCAAATAGATTCACTATATCTGTATTCGATTAAGAGAGGGGATGCAAATAATGGTGCTGCCGGTTCTAAGGTCACATCTGATTGACCCGAGTTTAGCTCAACATTCCTGTGATATATAGAAAGTATGCTGAGAATTTTATTTCATTAGATCAGGTACAGATCCAAAGTACAACAAATTTTTTCATTTTATTTAATAAGAAGTCTTTATTACATACTCAGAAAAATATTTTATGCAACAAAATATGTTTTGTTGGCTGAAATAAATTTTTGTCAGTTCAACCAAACGATTTGTTGGTTTAACAAAACGTTTTCTTGACCCAGTGCATATTTCCCAAAATTTGAAGGGTTTTTTATATATAAAGGTTGCGAATTTTTCGCTAGAGATGTTTTTTTTATTGTATGAATTTTTGAAAAGAAATTTTGAGAATTATGCAATTAAAATATATTCGAAATGCTTGATCGAAATACATTTAAATGAGAGTGATATCACTTATAGATAATCGCGATTGCGCACAAAATGATCGAAGCATGCGCAAGGAAAGTGACTTTTTTTATTTGAATTTTTATTTTGAATATCACTTCTTATATTGGAAAAAATTGTGTGATTTTTATGACTTGATTTTGCGGTTTCTCGTTCTGTTTGTATTTTTTTATTGTGAGTACGAATTGGTAAAACTGTAAGATGAAAGAGATTTAATTTAACTTTTCTAGATTTATGAGGAAATTCTAAATTTAGTGACCATTTGCGTCACGTCCGCTCTTATCTTCGGCAGTAAATTATGCCAATGCCGAGAAAGGTTTTAATTTAATTCTGAATGTTAAGGTATATTTTGTTATGTTCCATAGAATGAGAATTTTTAATAATCTGACAAAGTGAGGTAGGACTTTTCCTAACATATATTTATTTTATTACCGAGAGATCTAAATTTTCCAGCTTTCTACCGCTGGGAGTTTACTTATATAAATTATTATTTTCTCCTGTACGAAAGACACTAGAAGCTTAATTAGGAACTGGTGCTTTGCATTCAAAATGTTTGAAATGAATTCTTTTTCTTTTTATTGTCAGACTTTAGCAAACTTCTCGTTTAACGATATTTTATTTCATTTAATACAATTAAAACGTTGTTTACTCAAAAAGATCACATAAAAAGATTTAATTATCTAATTAACTTGGATTTAATGGAATTAAACGAAATAAATCTAAAAATAAAGGAAATCCTTTTATATTTTTTCAAATTCTAATTTCAAGGACAGTATTTTTCTTTATGCCATTTTGGCAAATCAACTATTGAATAATATGTGCATAAATAATGTCATTTTCATGTTTATTTTATTTGGCACTTTTATACAAGGACGTTTGCAAGAGAATTGGAAAATTCCATCAAGATCTACTTTTTCTATTTTTATCAAGTTAAATCGTATATAACGTTCAGAAAGAGTAACGCTGAAAGGCTTTTAAATTGAAATTGAAATCCCGACTTATCTCTAGCGCTGTGGTTGTCAAATCAGGAAGGTTAGATCGAGAAGTTAATTCCTCTGACCTTCGAAAGGGAGCTTTTCTGGATTTTAATTTTATTTGTTTGCGGAATCAGTGTGGTGAGAAAATGCCACCTGGTTTGCTTTTGGAGTTGATGAAGCGCATCTTATTGATCCTCGCTTCGAAGGTAGATTAACCGATGAGCTTCATTGGTCTCGTTCCCTTCGTTAAGGCTGTGAATGATTCGAACCATAGTCATCTACATAAGGAGGAATGACTATTTCTGTCTTCTCTGATCTTCAAATTAAATGGGGTCACTGTCAAAATTAGAAAGAAGCTTTCAGAACTCTGAATTATGTAATAATGTAAATATCATGTGACGCTAAAAACCCTATTTGAAATAAATAAAGCCTTTAAATACCGATTTTCCTAAAAAATGATGAAGGACGAAGGACGGCACAGGACGTTTCACACTATGAGCATTTTTTCCCGTGTTTTCTGTCCTTCGCCATTTGGACGTATTTTTCCCTTTCCTTTTCCGACATTTTGCACCACTTTTTTCCTGCCTTTATAGCAACACAAGTCACGTGTTGATTTGACGATTTTGCATACATTTCCAAATAAAAAAGAATAAAGGCGTTCAAGGCACGTTTTGATTTTCTAGCACGAGATCGAGATCGGGACCTTTTATGTCTGGACATTTCCGTCGACTTTGGACACTTGTCTTTACACTCACTATCTTTTTTTTTCTCCTCATTTTTTTTTTCTGGTGCACACCCACAACCTTTTTTAGGTTCTTCCTTCTTCTTTTCACATCTAGAAAAAAGACCCTCTGTGACTTCTGGCGGATTTCGAAACATGTCTTCGTCAACCCTAAAATAAAATTCCGCAATTATTTCATTTTGAAAATAAAGTTGTGAGAAAGGTTCACTCAAAGATTTTTAAGTTACGAGTTAGAATTGAGTGAGTGTAAAGTTATTTGCAGAATCTACGAAAATCTATTTATTTTATTGAAAATGATCAAGAAACTTACGACATGTCGTTCCAGTCATTGTCCTTACTATGATGTCCCATTTTTTTGTTGATTATCTGTATTTTCCTAATTTATAATTTTACTTGACAATTTGACGTGCTTTCCTAGTACAAAATTTTAGAACATTTGAAGATCGATTCTCGACAGATGTTGCATAAAGAGAAACCTTTCAAAAAAGCTCTTTTATTAAACTTCGTAATTGTATACATTTCAATATTACAAGTTGACAAGATTTTCGTTTCCATTTCTCTTCAGGTGTTTCAAAAATCAATACCACTGAAAATATTAAATATTTCGAATACTATTTGGAAACCTAAAGGAACAATTTTAAATTTTTAGGAAATTTAATGGGTGTTAATTGCTATTCACTCTAACATCTATTCATCCAATTGTAAACTGAGAGTAATCAAATTATGAGTGGATAAAAGAGCTTTTATTGCATATTAGTTTTCTAAATGAAATACTCTCAAAGAGCTTCTTTTCTCATTGTTTCCGAGGATTTTAGGCATTGACAGAATCAGAAAGTAGACTAGAATTTCAACAACCCTTGTCGTTTACAAAAGATCATTTATACTGTATTGAACGGAGAGTGTCATCGTGTCGACGATGCATAATCTAGTTTCTGAAATAGGATTGCACCCTTGACCTTTAACCTATTACATCTTTAATTCAATGCAAATGTAAAACGAATGCATGTAAAATATTCTTTCCTTTCCATTTCCAGTATTTTCTGATAATCATTACGATAAAATACGAATGAGACTTGATTCAATCTTTTAAAAGAAAGAATCAAGTATACAAATCAGAGTCGGATTAAGATAAATCAAGGCCCAACTCTCTTTCCAAAAAAGAATTCGAAGTGATTTAAGTGAATTCAACATAATTTGAAGGAAATAAAAAATAAATTAACAATTAAAATTCTTAGAAAAAAATTAAAAAGTAATATAAGTAATTTAATTATTTAATGAAAATCACAGGTGTCTGATGATATCACAATGGCTATTGAACCGTCTGTCTGATGAATAATCGATGGCATGGGTCCAAAAAGGAGATTTACTTATCTTTCAGATCAACAATTAACTTTGCTCATCACTTTGCGTATGTGCGTTTCCTGTTCATACATTTTGTCACTACAATCTGCTCTGTATAAATTCTTAGGTCAGCCAAATTGATTTTGGCACACGTAACATGTGCTGCTATTTGGCCCGCACCATAATTTTGACATTTGACGAAAATAGCACTATTGTATCCTCCTTTCAATAATATATACAGACTTTTACTTTATATATTCAAGCTTTCTAAAGAAACTTACATTTAAAATGAATTTGTAGAAAGATAATGGATGAAAATATGTACACTTAAAATTACAGGAGGACATGGTATGTCTTTCCTGTACAGCAACGGGGGAGAGGGTATGTTTGGCAGCTGAAGGTTTCGGAAACCGGCACTGTTTCTTGGAAAACATTGCTGACAAGGTGAGTTACAAGCGCTTCCGCATTTCACATATTTTTCATTTCATATACCCACATTTTTTTAAAATGAAAGAACTTTTTCACATAAAATGCAATTGATTTGAAAAGTTCTGAACATTCAAATGGACGAATTTTTGTATTGATTGTATTTTGTAATATCTATTGTATTTGTAGTGTCTATTTTTATTTTCAATTGGAAGAATATGTTTCTGGATAAAATAGAATTGGTACATGTTCAATCTTCAATTGTTCATATATTCCGAATAAAATATATCGTTGATCTATAGTATTTTTTCAAAGATTTTAAGGCATGAATGACTCCTTATGGACATATTTGCTTACTAAGAAATTTGTAATGATATTTTGCAGAATATCCCTCCGGATTTGTCGCAGTGCGTATTTGTGATAGAGCAAGCTCTTTCCGTACGAGCTCTTCAAGAATTGGTCACGGCTGCTGGGTCTGAGACGGTAAAGTAGCCATAGGATTGTTTCTACGATTAAAATAACTACGTGTAGGTGTAGATGTACTATGCTTGAGAAGTTTCGGATATACATAGGTTTAACGGTCATAAATTCCGAGATCTTTGAAAAATTCCGCGTTTTTTATCATTTCACTTTTATTTTCATTATATGATTTTATGATAGGAGTGGGCCATAAATTATGCTCTGCTAAGTTATCAACTTTCACGAATGTCTGCCCTCGTGTTTCCCTGTTAACTGCACTGAGAAAACCACTTGGCCTGCTCTGAAAACCGAGTTCTAAAAAAATAAACATTGCACCGAATGTTTCTTTCTAAAAATGAATTGAGGGTCCTAATGAGGTTGTTGTATGAAGTTATGAACTCTTGCAATAGTTAGTAAAGTTTCCGTTTTAGTGAAACAGTACAGTAATGTTTTTTATATGTATATTTCATGATATTGTACTAATGGGTACTAACCCTTGTATAATAATATCACTATCATTATTGTGCGCGTCACTTATAAGTTTGCGAGATCATGCACTAATTCTTTAAAAATAATTTTCACGCGAAAATTCTACAACAACAACATTGTTTCAGAAACTGTGGATGAAATCCCTTTTTTGATTGATTCCGCATGTTCCCTTTCCAGTATGTCGCATGTGTCGATGTAGCTCGCAATAAGTCCATGTAAAATTATTATTACGAATACAAAGCCATCCAAAAATATTTTCTTAGGTGATTGAGAAAGGTCAATTGATTTTTCTTCTGAGAGAAATATTTTTCATAAATGTTTTAAACTTCTCCTTATTTTATTATGAAAAAATCTAATAAGAAAAACACATATTTTGCGGGTTTCAATGAATAAAACATATAAAGTAGAGGACGATATGTAAATTTGAAAATATATTCCACATTGGAAAAGGGTGGAACATAAACACGCAATGAAGGAGAGACTCCACTTTTCTAGTGTAAAAAATTAATATTATTTTAGAATATAATGGTTAAAGAAGTGTTTTTGTATGGTTCGGTATAGTAGAAAACGTGTCAGTTTATATATTTGTATTATAAATGTCCTTTATGATGTTTAAATTAGAGTAGAAATATATATGTAGTTTACATATATAAGAATCCTTGCATTCTTTTTAATCTAACTTAAACACCATCATGATTATAAGAACTGTGGTAATCAAATTCATTCCCATTTGTGTTTTTCATTTACAGCAACAAGACAGTTTAGTAAGTATTTCTTTATATGTATGTACTAATATGATATGCATTAATCTTTCGAGGATTCAATCAAAGATCAATCCTCGAAAGATTGATCTTTTGGAATAAATATTCTACTGTTTTTCTAAATTTCAATAAATTTTGAACTCTGTTCTAAAGCGGTGGTTCAATTGGTAAAGTGATTGATTGATATTTTGAAAAGATAATGTTTCTAAAACTATGTAATTATTATTAAAATTGAAAATACCAAATAATAATGGTTATTGATTTTCAATCATGAAGCAGTTATATATGAAATCAAATTACCAAGTACTTAATCAAATTGAACCTCGCAGTAGTTCCCTACTTTCCATAACAAAATTATGTCTTGTTTAACTAACACCTCGCTTCTGCCTATCACTTACTGTGAAATTGTCATATCAATGTTATTTGATTGTCAAATCTAATCATAAATAAACATAAGGTCAAGTAAAACTGATTTTTAGAATAAAAAAAATTAATGAGAGAGCTTTTATAAAAGGATAGACAAGGAAAATTTACATAAAATATATACGAAGGCAAAGCAATTGTTAGGAAAGTAATAAATCATTATTTGCAAAAGCAGTGCTTGACATTATCTTTGATCGTTGTCTTTATGTTTCCTTTGCCATAATAGAAAGCTGAGCCATAAAATATAAATTATGTGCTATACTAGAGAACAAACCTATTGTATGAATATTTTACAAATACACTGATATTAACCAATTGCTTCATTTAATTTATTATGGCCTTCTCTTATGACTAGACTAGCTAATTCATATCTGTTATTATAATTTAAATTATTAATACAATTTTACAACAAAAAAAATCTTACTCTCGAGTTGTTGCATTATAAAATCAATTATTGCATGTTCTACAAATATTAATATTTTATTTATTCATCAAAAGTGTGCGGGCGATAATTGAAATTGTTTCTTTCTAAATACGTTTGACAAAAGTATTTTATATAACCGTTTTTTTTTAAATTTTTTCTCTGTTGTTACTTATTTCTCTACATTGTCATTAAACTATATTTATACTGTAAAAATCAGTCTAATGAATCGATTTTACTTATAACTAATTTTCAAGTACACATTAACGAATACTGCAGAATTTTTCTAGAAGAAAACTTTATTTTTTAGGGTAAAGGTACGGGATCAGGTCACAGAACATTGCTTTATGGAAATGCAATTCTTCTCAGGCATCTTAACAGCGACATGGTAATTTTTTTTTGAAATTATCTTTACTGTCATATTTTGCTAATTGAATGGGATTGTGTGTAGTTTTCCAAAATTAAAAATGCACCTTTTACATTTTGATTTAGTACCTGGCATGTTTGTCAACGAGTTCGTCGAACGATAAACTTGCTTTCGATGTTGGTCTACAGGAGCACTCTCAAGGTAAAGAATTAACGAAGTAATGATGATGATGATGATGATAATGATGATGATGATGATATAATAATAACGAAATGTTAACATAATAACTTAAAATTTTATATGCTTTCTCAAATACTGAGTAATATTTAATGATCATTTTAATTATGAAGGAGAGGCTTGCTGGTGGACAGTTCATCCAGCATCGAAGCAGAGATCCGAGGGAGAGAAGGTGCGAGTTGGTGATGATTTGATCCTTGTCTCAGTCGCTACAGAAAGATATTTGGTAAATATTTTTAATTTGTATGGAAATTTAAAAACTCTTTCATATTAAAAAATGTAATAACGGTATTTCTCAGCACACAACAAAAGAAAATGGCTTATCAGTAGTAAACGCTTCCTTCCACGTTACACACTGGTCGGTTCAACCTTATGGAACTGGCATAAGTCGGATGAAATACGTGGGTTACGTGTTTGGAGGAGACGTACTTAGGTTTTTCCATGGTGGAGACGAGTGCCTCACCATACCTTCGACATGGAGTACAAATCCGAATCAAAAGTATGAAAAATGCTTGTACCTTATTTTCTCAAACTTTTCTTTTCAGATCTTCGGATTTATTATACAATTTTATTATAATAACCATTCTAATTTCTTTTTCTTTTATAAAAATTGCAGTATAGTTATTTACGAAGGAGGAAGTGTGATGAGCCAAGCTCGATCTTTGTGGCGACTAGAACTCTCCAGAACAAAGTGGTCTGGTGGATTTATCAATTGGATGCATCCAATGAGAATCAGGCATCTTACGACTGGTCGTTACCTTGGTGTTAATGAAACAAATAATGAACTCTACCTCGTTGATAGGTAAATTAGAAATAGAATTAGAAATTTATGAGTAAATTAATTACAGTTTAACAGTATTAAGGACTTTACAGTTCAGAAGTTTATTTTTAATTAATCACTGGTTATCGTAGGAAAGAGGCAACCACAGACATATGTAATTTTTTACTACGGCAAGAAAAAGACGACCAAAAAGTTGCTCTGGAAGACAAGGACTTGGAAGTAATTGGATTGCCTATTATCAAATATGGAGATTCGACAGTTATCATGCAACATGCACAAACAAGCCTTTGGGTCTCATACAAGGTGAAAAATACTTTCTAATTTCGCAATTTAATTATTACTATGTACATAAAAAAATAATACATTTTCAACCCTTGTTTTCTAGTCATACGAAACGAAAAAAAAGGGTGTTGGAAAAGTCGAGGAAAAGCAGGCAGTTTTGCAAGAAGAAGGAAAAATGGACGATGGTCTCGATTTTTCTCGATCACAAGAAGAGGAATCTCGAACAGCGAGAGTCATCAGAAAATGCAGTAGCCTCTTCACACAATTCATCACGTAATCATTTTATTTACAAATATATGTTTTTTAAAGATCGATTATAGATGATAATATGACATTCTATTTTAGTGGATTGGAAACACTGCAGGTTGATCGAAGAGCTTCCCAATTTTTCCAAAATGTCAATCTCAACGAAATGGTGATGTGCCTTGAAGATCTGATCAACTATTTTGCTCAACCTGAAGATGATATGGGTAATGCGCTAGAAACAAATAAGAAATGTTTAAACCTACATTTTTTTCCAAACTTAAATTATCTTATTGTATTGCAGAGCACGAAGAGAAGCAAAACAAAATCCGTGCCTTGAGAAATCGACAGGACCTCTTCCAAGAAGAAGGAATCCTAAATCTAATTTTGGAAGCCATAGACAAAATAAACGTCATCACTTCACAAGGATTTTTGGTGGCGCTTTCTGGGGATGAAAGTGGACAAGCTTGGGACCAAATTTCAGGATACTTGTACCAACTTTTGGCTGCCATTATTAAAGGAAATCACACCAATTGTGCCCAATTTGCGAACAGTAATCGTTTGAACTGGCTGTTTAGTCGATTGGGTTCTCAGGCTTCCAGTGAAGGAACTGGAATGTTGGATGTATTGCATTGTGTGCTTATCGATTCTCCAGAAGCTTTAAACATGATGAGGGTACATATTTTCTCATTCTTCATCTTTATTTCACTTTAATTGTAGAATTATAAATATTAACTCAAAACCTTCTACAGGATGAGCATATCAAGGTCATAATATCCCTACTGGAGAAACATGGAAGAGATCCAAAAGTTTTGGACGTTTTGTGTTCCCTGTGCGTTGGTAACGGAGTTGCAGTTCGATCTTCACAAAACAACATTTGTGATTTTCTTCTACCAGGAAAAAACTTATTGCTACAGACTCAATTGGTTGATCATGTAGCTAGCGTGAGACCAAACATTTTCGTTGGTAGAGTCGAAGGCTCGGCTTTGTATCAAAAATGGTATTTCGAAGTCACTGTAGACCATATTGAACAGACGACACATATGATGCCACATTTGAGGATTGGATGGGCCAATACTGCAGGGTGAGAAATTATCTAAATTATATATTAATTTGAAGAGATTTCATGACATTTTTTTAGAGAGGATTTACTAACTTATATTATTTATTTCAGGTATGTTCCATATCCAGGAGGTGGTGAAAAATGGGGTGGAAATGGAGTAGGTGATGATCTCTACTCTTTCGGCTATGATGGAGCCTATCTCTGGACAGGAGGTAGGAAAACTCAAGTGATGGAGGAATTTACAGAACCCTACATAAAAAAAGGCGACGTGGTTGGTTGTTCCTTAGACCTAACAGTACCAGTAATAAACTTCGCTTTCAATGGAATGCCAATCAGCGGATCTTTTCGCAACTTCAACCTCGATGGAATGTTCTTTCCAGTCATCAGTTGTTCCTCAAAGTTATCTTGTAGATTCCTCCTCGGCGGAGATCATGGTAGACTGAAATACGAACCCCCTGAAGAATTCTCTCCACTAGTCGAAAGTCTTCTTCCTCAACAAATTCTTTCCCTAGACCCATGTTTTTATTTTGGAAATATGAACAAGGTCGTTATAGCTGGTCCCTGGCTCGTTGAAGATGACACAGCCTTCGTTCCTGCTCCAGTAGACACATCCATGATCAACTTACCTACCTACGTTGAGCAAATAAGAGACAAACTCGCAGAAAATATTCACGAGATGTGGGCAATGAATAAAATTGAAGCTGGATGGATTTTTGGAGAACAGAGGGATGATCTTAACAAGATACATCCTTGCATTGTTCAGTTTGAAAGATTGCCAGCTGCAGAGAAACGATATGACACTCAACTAGCTGTTCAAACTTTGAAGACAATTCTAGCTCTGGGGTATTACATCACGATGGACAAACCTCCATCAAGAATAAAGACTCTAAGGCTGCCAAATGAACCTTTTCTTCAGAGTAGTGGCTATAAACCTGCACCACTTGATCTGAGTGCTATTAACTTGACCCCAAAGATGGAAGAGCTGGTTGATCAATTAGCTGAAAATACCCATAATTTGTGGGCTAAGGAAAGAATTAGTCAGGGCTGGACTTATGGATTGAATGAAGATTCGGAAATGAGAAGGAGTCCTCATCTTGTTCCATATCCTAAGGTCGATGATGCCATCAAAAAGGCTAATCGAGACACTGCGAGTGAAACTGTTAGAACTCTGTTGGTCTATGGCTACATGTTAGACCCACCAACTGGAGAACAACACGAGGGTAATTATCTTTTTTTATTAAAAGCCCTAAAAAACATGTTATGCTTAAAATTTCTTTATCTTTGTAGCACTGCTCCTAGAGGCAAGTAGATTACGTCAACTGTCATTCAGGACTTATCGAGTCGAAAGACATTATGCTGTCACGAGTGGAAAGTGGTACTTTGAATTTCAAGTTTTAACTGCTGGGCCAATGAAAGTTGGATGGTCCAGAGCTGATTGTCCTCCTGGAAATATGTTGGGAAATGACGATAGTACTTGGGCGTTCGATGGTTATAACGTAAGTTCTTATTGCTATCGTTTTCCAATCTAATTTATTTAAACGTAAATCAAAGGTTGAAGGTTTCACTTCTTTAAGAATTCAAATTTGGACAAATTTTCACTAAGACGTTTAAATTTGAAAAATGTAACTCGGATAATATTGATGTGTCAACCTTTTATTTATTTTTCTCATTATCCACTGGTGGTCCATTTAAGGATTTAATTTAAGATTATGACGAAGAAATAATTATAGATTATAGAGGAACATAACATGGAATATTCCCTGAATATTTTTGCAATATTCAAGGAATAGTGCTATAGAGGAAAAAATTGTAAAATCTACAAGGAATTTTTTTGAAATTCTCTGTATGAGCAAGAATGTGTATTTGTAAGTATGCTGAGATGATTGAGAACCAGGAATGTCAATTACTGTCACAGGCAGTAACTAAGTAATGATAATAAGATTATAAAAACGTGTTAAAATTCTATATGAAATAATTCGTCATAAACATTAGGTGACCAAAGTACACGGTGGTACCAACGAGAGTTTTGGTCATAAATATCAAGTGGGCGATGTAGTCGGCTGTTTCATTGACGTCGCAGACAGAACGATCAGTAAGAGTTCCATTTACCCATAGTCACTTGCAGTCTACGACTCTTACGTCCTTCGTTATTTTTGTTTTTGTTTTTGTTTTTTATCACTACTTGTCTCAGTCTCGCTCTATGTTTATACATGTTGATTTTTGTTTTTGCATCCTTTCCCAAGAGAATGAAATAGAATTTCATTCAACATCCATTTTGATATTGATCGTCTAAATCTGGAGACTCGCTTTCCACTCATAAAAATTACTTGTTTCCTCACTTTAAAAGTTTAAAACCTATAAATAAAAAACATACTTATACAATATTGTTATTGGAATAATTCAAGTTTGATTAGAATACTCTTGGAACCTGTCGAGTTTCCATTCTTCAGTTTTCCTTCATGTACTTGTAAATAAGCTTTCGCTTTTTCACAATAGACTTTAAACTCTTAGCTTCAAGCGCATTTTCAAAGTATTATTTACTAAGATTTTAAATTTTGCCTGCACATTAGCTTAGATTCTATATTATATAAATCTGAATCTGTTTGCTACTTTAGACATATTCACAGCTATACATAGATTCATGAAATCTTCTTGAAACTGAAAAAAAGAAGAGACTGGAGCATTTATTTTTGTCGGTAATAATTAACTGCAATTTTTCAACAAGAAAGCAGTTTCCCACACCATTTTGTCCAATGTTCCCTAACAGCCTTAACGCATTATTTTTTCAGTATCATAAATTAAAAATCATAAATCAAAGTATATATCTAATGTTTATATTTAGACTTATGTGACGCTGAGAGCGTGTCAGGTGTTCTTCGTCGGTTCTAGATTCTAGTAATCAATTTCTGGTTCGATCAATTGATAATAATATGAAGTAGAAATTTGAATAAAAGTAGTAGGTAGAAAATTCAAAATGTATACCATTGCTGTTTCTTTCAAGGAGGAAAAAGTATACTCGGGCTCTGCTGAAACATTCGGCAAACAATGGCAGGTTGGAGACGTTGTTGGGGTTTTCCTGGATCTTATTGATCGAACAATTAGTAAGGCGGAATCTTTAGGCGAAAGTTTCAGCTGCCATTTCAAAGCCAAATAATCTAGCTGTTAAAATAGATTACTGGATATCTACGAGGTGTCTATATTCGTCCAGCTTTTCCGACGAATGGCATTTTCGGGACGGAAAAACTCCTCCACTCCTTTCCAATTCAGCCAATCAAATTTGCAATATTTTGTTAATCGTCCTAAGAAGCTGGATGACTAGGCCAATTATTTAAAGATATAAATATTGAACTAACATATTCTTGGTATCCAGTATTCTTTTGAGTAACTTTAGCAAAGTCAGAGCTTTTAATCATTACTACCTTACACGCTTATCATTAATAATCAGCGATCACCAATTGTATAGGAAAAAGGCATAAATAGAATCCGAAATAGTTGCTGTGAATTCTTCATATTCTGGCATGCAATTCACTTCCTTTAATTTATTAATATACTTGTAGATAAGGGTGGTCCAAATGTATAGCTTAGAGAATCTTTAAATTCAACAAAATCAATAATATACCTTTTTATTCTGAAAATTTTGGGTATCGATGTGTGAGAAATTTTACGTCTCATCTGGATCTTTCATACAAGTTTTTTTTTTAATTACATAGTATATAAAAACTTTATATAAAATTCGAAGAAAAGAAATATAGAAATTATTGCAGAAATGAAGGCTGAAAAAATGTACAGAAAAATCCGAATGTAACTGTAAATCTCTCCCACATGTGCACTGTGAATTTAAAGAATAAAAAGGAGTATTTTTTAGAGTTGGGTGAAGAAAAGACTGGCAAAATCGATTTTTGACGACCCTACTTGAATCGCTATTGGCTCATTTTTTTTAATTGCGTAAAATTTTAAACTCACATTCTTCCAATATTCAAAAACAAGTTGCCAATAATTATAATATGCTTTCTATTTATTTATGTCATTCCTAATTAAAGAATATATATATTTTTTAACAAAATTGAAGCATTGGTGTATTAACATTCCTCAAATGTATTTGTGTTAATCTAAAAAATTTGCACAGAAAGGAATCAACAACTTTCCCTCAGTGATAAATATGTACATATTGTTGTTTTTTCTTTATTTTTCCAATCTAACACATGTCATGCAAGTACACTTGTACTCATTTTGAGTGTACAACTGTACATATAACGCGGTATTTCGCTTTTTTGTTGCTTGTCTATTTGCTCGTTCATTATGAGTTCGATTCAAACGATGAGCTGACTGATTTGATAAATCTAGATTTATACAATTATATTCTTATTTCTCTCTAAAATTCTGCAATTTTAGGTAAAAACCAGATAATAAAAACGCTGTATCATAGTCGGTTGCATGAGTAATTTATTTACCTAGTTTTTTTTATCCATCTAAGTATTTTTTTAACATAAATTTGAGTCAGCCATTCGTTAATAATTGATTTTCTCATATTTCTATATTAATTGCAAACAATTTCGTCAAGTTCATTTCAACATTCAGGTTTTTCACTCAACGGGGAACTTCTCATGGATGCTCTTGGTGGCGAAACATCATTTGCTGATGTCCAAGGAGAATCATTTGTACCAGCTTTTACTCTAGGAGTTGGACAAAAAGCTAAATTGACTTTTGGCCAGGATGTGAACACCTTGAAATTTTTTACCACCTGTGGCTTGCAAGAGGGATATGAACCCTTCTGCGTGTAAGTTTTATATCTAAAAAGTTGATATCTACAATATTTGAAATAAAAGTAGAAATGTTTAAATAAAAACACAAATTTATATTTAACACAGGAATATGAATCGACCTGTAACCTACTGGTACACAAAAGATCAGCCCATTTTCGAAAATACTGATGACATGGCAGACACCAGGATAGACGTGGCAAGAATTCCAGCTGGTTCAGATTCTCCACCATGTTTAAAAATTTCCCATAATACTTTTGAAACAATGGAAAAGGCAAATTGGGAATTCTTGAGACTTTCCCTGCCTGTTATTTGCGGTTCTTCTTTCATTTCTGAAGGAGAAAAAATGAGAAGGTGGCAGGAGATTAAAATGAAGCAAAATAGACTTCTAGCTGAACAGATGGAACAGATTCAACAAGCTACACCATCTGCTCATATCGAGCAAATCATGAGATCCGGATTCAGTATGAGTGATATTAAAGGTGCAAATTTGATTTAGTTTTTCAAACTTTCTTCTTAAAAGATAACTTAAGAAGATACCTTGGAAACCTATTTTAAAATTCAACATTCTATATTTATTTAGGACTACAAAGGAACTATTCTGAAGACGCAGTAGAGAATGATGAAATGATGAAGGAATCTCCACTTCCGGTGCAACGAAACAAGCCATCAAGACCACCAAGGAAAGGATCAGTTTCTGGATCTCGAGGCGTTGGTTTGGATCGAGCAACCAGCGAAGCAGAAATGAATGGCTATGGTGAAATGAATGGAGACGTCAAGGATGATAAGAAAAAACGTGGACGTTCACCATTTCGGTAAATTTTTCTTCATAAGATTCGGTATTAATTTATTGATAATATTGCATATCTTTAAACTTAGAACTTATTTTAATTTATTCCTCTTAGCCAGCGTAGTAACGAAGTGGAAGACATCGCGTAAGTTATGATGTTGACCTTGAGAAGCATCTCACATCCTTAGAATCCTTTAATTCGATTGATAAAACATACATATATACATATAAATATATATATTAATCCAGTCTTCAAATTTTAGTTGTTGTGAAGTCTTATGATCATTCTCATTACAAGATTCAAATCAGAACTACGATTCTTTTATAACTCCTCAATAATTTTTAGATTTAATTCAACATTGATCATTTTTAATGTTAATTGCTTGAAATGAAGAATTTTCATAGAAGATTTATTCCAGTTCGAACGTCTCCAGATTCTTCTCGAGGAAAGCCAAGTCGCCAGATGCCAAGGCGAAGACTCCAGAACCATTCGCCAGATCTGATATTTCTGATAAAAGTATGAAGCAGACTTCTCTAGCAAAATCACCCAACAAGACTGCTCAAGTTCGAGTTTCTACTGTAAGAAAATTTGCTTTATAAATTTAAAAACATTTGGGCTAGGTATATATAAAAACGAAAATTTTTTTCAGACCGATTTGAAAATGGTTCCTCCACAAATCCCAGAGAGGAACGCTCCCAAGGCAATGTCTGTCGTGACTGGAACAGGAGTCGAATCAATTGGCAATGAAATTTTTGATGCAGACTGTCTGAAATTAATGAACGAGTATTTTTATGGAGTTCGAATTTTTCCAGGGCAGGATCCAACTCATGTTTATGTCGGTTGGGTCACTTCTCAGTACCACCTTCACACCAAAGATTTTAATCTGTCTAAAGTTCGAAAAGCATCAGTAGTCATTGTTGATAACTATGATCGACCTGTAGATCAGTGAGTTCATTACCATATTATATAAAATATCAAAATTTATATAATAAATCATAATAAGCAATATAATAAATCATTACAATTTATTAAAAATTTTATTAACAATTTGTATTGTATTATTTAGAGTCGATCGTCAAAGTTGTTACATGGTAAGAGCAGACGAGCTATACAACGAAGTAACTCAAGATGCATCAGGAAAAGGTGCATCCCAAGGAATGTTCGTAGGTTGTTTTGTGGACACATCCACTGGCTGGATAAGCTTCACCTGCGAAGGAAAAGAGACTAGCCACAAATTCAAAATGGAACCAGACACCAAACTTTTTCCAGCAATATTTGTCGAAGCAACTAGTAAAGAAATTTTGCAGATAGAGCTTGGAAGAACATCGACCACTTTGCCACTATCAGCTGCAGTTTTACAGAACTCTGAACGTCATGTAATTCCCCAGTTTCCACCAAGATTGAAAGTCCAGTGTCTGAAACCTCATCAGTGGGCCAGGGTTCCTAATCAGACACTTCAAGTTCACGCTTTAAAGCTTTCTGATATCAGAGGATGGTCCATGCTTTGCGAAGATGCAATTTCAATGCTGGCTTTGCACATACCAGAAGAGGATAGGTGTATCGATATCCTAGAATTGATAGAAATGGACAAAATGCTTAGGTATTATACAGATTCATTAAAATCTTTTGAATTATGATAACAAGTTTCATTGTTCTAAATGTTCACTTTGGCATCTATTTTCTATTTTGACATCTTCTTCTGATTCCAGTTTCCATGCACACACTTTGACACTATATGCAGCATTGTGTTATCAATCGAATTACAGAGCAGCCCATGCTCTCTGTCAACATGTTGACCAAAAACAATTGTTGTATGCCATAAGAGCAGAATACATGTCTGGACCACTTCGCCAAGGGTTTTATGATGTGCTTATATCTTTGCATCTCGAATCCCATGCGACTACCATGGAAGTTTGCAAAAATGAATATGTCATTCCATTAGGTCAAGAATTGAAAGACTTGTATGAGGATACAGAGATGAGGCACAGCTTGAGATACTTAGAAACGGAGTCTGTTCGACCTCAGATGAAAATGAGTGAAATAGGGTGAGTCTCAAATCTGATTTGTCTTCTTTTGTGAGTGAAAGGTCTTCCTAATAATTTTCAATTCATTTCAGAGACAACCACAACATCGAAAACATAAAGGGCCTTTACAGTCCTCATTTTCCTCTTGATATTGTTCGAGATTACGTGATGATGGCTCTAAACGAAGCAGTTGAAGTCAACCAGGTTCACAACAGGGACCCAATCGGTGGCAGTAACGAGAATCTATTTTTGTATGTAAGCGACGTCTTATTGACGCTTCGTTTTTAATAAGTCAACCAAAGTTTTCTAAAAGTATTGAATAATTCTTTAAGATCCTTGTTCAATTGAACAAGTACTGATTTCTTCCAATTCCAGGCCTCTGATAAAACTCGTGGACAGACTACTTCTAGTTGGGATGTTGAGAAACGAAGATGTGAAGAAATTGCTCATAATGATAAATCCAGAAACGTGGGATGTCACCTTTGATAAGGGTATGCCTATTTCTTCAAAGTTATTGCTTTTTCAATTCTTTTTGCTAATAATCTCCTAAATTGCAGAAGGAAAAGATGAACACAAGAAAGGACTCCTGCACATGAAAATGGCAGAAGGGGCAAAGCTGCAGATGTGCTATTTGCTTCATCACTTGAACGACATTCAGTTACGTCATCGAGTAGAGTCTATAATTGCCTTCAGTCACGACTTTGTTGGAGAACTTCAATCTGACCAACTTCGAAGATACGTAGAAATCAAACAATCGGACTTGCCATCTGCTGTAGCTGCAAAAAAGACAAGAGAGTTTCGATGTCCTCCTCGTGAACAGATGAACGCCATTTTGAACTTTAAAAATCTTGAAGAAGAAGATGTCGACAATTGTCCTTGTGGAGAGGAACTCATTGGGAAACTGAACGAATTTCACAGTGACTTGATGTCTTATGTTTCTTTGCATGCTCTGCAAGAAGCTGCAAATGCTGAAAATGAGATGATTGAGGTTGAGAAGCCTGGAGCGATGAAGAGATTCTACAATTTTATTAATACCGTTAAAGAATTGGAGGAGGAACTCAAAATAGAACCTGAACCGGAGAAAAAAACGGCTGAAGGTATTTGAGTTAAAATAAAATTTCCAATCAGATCTAAATATGATAATTAATCTAATAATTTCTTTTACAGAGGTCTTTCGCAAAGTCTTGATATCAACGATCGTAAAATGGGCAGAGGAGTCACAAATTGAAACCCCCAAGTTGGTTCGTGAGATGTTCAGTCTCCTAGTTCGTCAATATGACACAGTTGGAGAATTAATTCGTGCCTTAGAAAAAACCTACGTCATCAACAGTAAAACCAAACAAGATGTGGCTGAAATGTGGGTAGGATTAAGCCAGATCCGAGCTCTACTTCCTGTTCAGATGTCTCAGGAAGAAGAGGACCTTGTGAGAGAGAGGCTCTGGAAATTGGTGAACAATCATACTTTCTTCCAGCATCCGGATTTGATTAGAGTATTGAGGATACATGAAAATGTAATGGCAATTATGATAAACACTCTTGGTAGAAGGGCTCAAGCTCAATCTGATGGTCAAGCTCAAGCTCAGACAGCAGAAGGTGAAGCTACTGCGAAGGAGAAGGACACATCTCACAATATGGTTGTTGCTTGTTGTCGATTCTTATGCTACTTCTGCAGAACTTCTAGACAAAATCAGAAAGCTATGTTCGATCACTTTGATTTTCTTTTGGAGAACAGCAACATTCTGTTGTCGAGACCTTCTTTGAGAGGATCCACTCCTCTTGATGTGGCTTACTCATCTCTTATGGAGAATACAGAATTGGCACTCGCTCTTAGGGAGCATTATCTCGAGAAAATTGCTATTTATCTTTCACGTTGTGGACTTCAATCCAATTCGGAATTGGTTGAAAAAGGATACCCTGATTTGGGTTGGGACCCTGTGGAAGGAGAACGGTATCTTGATTTTTTGAGATTCTGCGTCTGGGTTAATGGTAGGTTCCTTTCCAATTTGCGAAATTATATCAATATTCAGATTTTCTTTAACTTCAATGATTTCATATCATTGTTCTCTATTTCAGGTGAAAGTGTTGAAGAAAACGCAAATCTGGTGATACGTCTTTTAATTCGAAGACCTGAATGTTTAGGTCCTGCTCTTCGAGGAGAGGGAGAGGGACTTTTAAGAGCAATTATGGAAGCAAATAAAATGTCTGAACGAATCGCTGATCGTCGAAAAGTAAGTGACCTAATGTTATTTAGGCAGACAAACTCGTTGATCAGATAAGCAATAAGTCTTGTGAGTAAGATGAACTTCTAAACGTGAATAATTCATAGTGCACTAGTTTTTAAAAGCACGTAAATGTAACTTTAGCCTTGTGAACTAATGGAGTCTAATGGACTTTTACAACTGATAATTTAGAAAAGTTTGACCCTTATTTTAACATTCTATGATCGTTTTCGTGAAATTAGTAGAGGTAATGCATTATGGAAAGTCTGCTCGATATTTGGAACGGGTTTTCTTCTAGAGATTTTGATATGATAGTTTGAGAGACTTGCTGAGTTTGACCGAGTTATTATTTTCCAAGCATGAGAGAAACCCTGTACTAATTTGTTATCAACTTAGCACTTTAAACAGGTGAATGATGATACGGATGGCAACCCTGCAGGATTTGAGCATCCTTTGCCTGAATCAGATGATGATGAAGATTACATTGATACTGGAGCTGCTATTCTCAACTTTTATTGTACTCTGGTTGATTTATTGGGTCGTTGTGCACCAGATTCTTCTGTGATAGAGCAAGGTATTGATACAAGATGTAAATAATGTTAATAAGGTTTGTTCATGATTGTAATTATACTGATTTCTAGAAAAGAACGAATCTCTGCGAGCAAGAGCCATCTTACGATCATTAGTTCCTCTTGATGACCTGCAAGGAGTTCTTTCACTTCGCTTTACTCTCCTTAATCCCGCTGCTGGTGAAGCAAGGCCTAAAAGTGACACACCTTCCGGATTAATTCCAGGTCATAAACAGAGTATTACTATGTTCCTGGAACGTGTTTATGGAATTGAGACACAGGAACTGTTTTTCAAACTTCTGGAAGAAGCTTTCCTACCAGATTTGAGAGCTGCAACAATGCTTGATAGGGTAATATGATCCGTGAAATGACGAAGTCGTAAATTGTACCAGAACTTGGTTCCAATACCTTCAAGTGTTGTAATAATTAAACCTTTATTTACAGAATGATGGTTGTGAATCAGACATGGCACTAGCAATGAATCGTTACATTGGAAACAGTATTCTGCCATTGCTGATCAAACACTCCAAGTTCTATAACGGGGCAGATAATTATGCTAGTTTGCTTGATGCTACTTTGCATACTGTGTATCGTTTGAGTAAGAACAGAATGTTGACGAAGGGACAACGTGAAGCAGTTTCAGATTTCCTGGTGGCCTTGACAAGGTTGGTAGCAAAATCACCTTAATGAATTTAGAACCTTTTCTTATCTTGTTTTGCTTTCAGTCAAATGCAACCAAGCATGCTGCTGAAGCTTCTTCGGAAGCTGACTGTTGATGTTTCCAACTTATCAGAGTACACAACAGTAGCTTTGAGGGTATGTATTAAAAATTTTTGGAAAAAAATTTTGTCCTTTGGTAAATAAAATAAATCCTCCAAAATTCATATTATAGCTCTTAACATTGCATTATGACCGTTGTGGGAAATATTACGGATCAACTGGATCCAGTGGCTCGAGTCCTTATGGTGCATCCAGCGATGAAGAAAAAAGATTGACAATGGTTTTGTTTAGTAACATCTTTGATTCCCTCTCAAAAATGGACTATGATCCAGAATTGTTTGGAAAGGCACTGCCATGTTTAACAGCCATAGGTTGTGCCCTTCCACCTGACTATTCGTTGTCTAAAAACTATGACGATGAATGGTACGGGAGTAAATCAGCTTCTACTCAATCTTCTGATGGACCTTACAATCCTCAACCCATCAACACTTCGAGTGTAGTACTGAACAACGACTTGAATCAGATAGTCCAGAAGTTTTCGGAACATTATCATGATGCTTGGGCCAGTCGAAAGTTAGAAAATGGTTGGACTTATGGAGACCAGTGGTCAGATTCAAACAAAACTCATCCTAGGTTAAAGCCTTACAACATGCTGAATGATTATGAAAGGGAAAGGTATAAAGAGCCAGTTAGAGAAAGTTTGAAAGCATTACTGGCGATTGGTTGGAGTGTAGAGCATGCAGAAGTTGATGTACCATCGACTAGTCGAAACTCTTTGAGAAGATCTTCCAAGAGTCAGGTAAGCTAAAAAATTAGTCAGGTTTCTCATCATCATTTCAGATCTGGAGCAGTCTTATTAATTTATCCATAAATTTAGGGTGACTCTGCAAATCCCTTCAACTACAATCCTCATCCTGTTGACATGACGAACCTAACTCTCAGCAGAGAGATGCAAAACATGGCTGAAAGGTTGGCAGACAATGCTCATGACATCTGGGCAAAGAAGAAGAAAGAGGAACTTCTCACCGTTGGTATGTTTGAAGAGAACTTTCCAGGGTCTAAATATTTCCAATAAATCAACAATTAGATAAATTATGACATATATGTAATTTGATTGCAGGTGGAGGTATACATCCTCAACTAGTTCCCTATGATCTTCTAACTGACAAGGAAAAGCGAAAGGATCGAGAAAGATCTCAAGAGTTCCTGAAGTACCTCCAATATCAGGGTTACAAACTTCACAAACCAAATCGAGGAGGAGAAACCGAGGTTGGTGGAGTCGGTGCAGCAGTTGAATTAAGATTCGCTTACTCCTTGTTAGAAAAGCTTATAGAGTATCTCGACAAAGCAACAATCAACATGAAACTCTTGAGACCTTCGGACACCTTCAGCAGAAGAACAAGTTTCAAAACTGCAACAAGGGATATAAAGTTCTTCAGCAAAGTCGTTTTGCCTTTGATGGAAAAATACTTCAGCACTCACAGAAATTATTTCATAGCTGTAGCAACAGCAACTAACAATGTTGGTGCTGCATCTCTGAAAGAAAAGGAAATGGTAGCTGCTTTATTCTGTAAGTTAGCAAGTTTACTTCGATCTAGAATGGCAGCCTTTGGAGCCGATGTGAGGATCACTGTCAGGTGTCTTCAAGTTCTTGTCAAGGGTATTGATGCAAAATCTCTGGTTAAAAATTGTCCGGAATTTATCCGAACATCCATGCTGACTTTCTTCAACAACACTGCTGATGATCTTGGTCATATTATTCTGAATCTTCAAGAAGGGAAGTTTAGTCATCTGAGAGGAACACATCTGAAGACTTCGACTTCGCTTTCCTATTTCAACAGTGTCATAATACCTGTATTAACAGCTATGTTTGATCATCTCGCAGCTTGCGAATATGGCAGTGACCTCTTGTGTAAGTTGGTTTTAAAAAAGTTTGTTAAACATCATTTTATTTGTTAGATTAAAAATAATTCTCTTTTGTCTTTTAGTGGACGAGATTCAAGTAGCTTCCTATAAAATGCTGGCCTCTCTCTACACTTTGGGTGTTGATTCAACCTTGACACAGGATCGAAAATACCTCAAAACTGAAATCGAGAGAAGCAAACCCAATTTAGGATCATGCCTAGGTGCATTTTCTAGCTGCTTCCCTGTCGCATTTCTTGAACCCCATCTGAACAAACACAACCAATTTTCACTTGTGAATCGAATAGCTGATCATTCACTGGAGGCTCAGGATGTAATGACTCGAATGGAGTCTAGTATGCCAACTTTGGAAACCATTTTATCAGAAGTGGATCAATTTGTAGAATCTGAAAAGACCTACAATGATGCACCACATGTTGTAGATGTCATTCTACCTTTGCTTTGTTCATATCTGCCTCTTTGGTGGGCTCAGGGTCCAGATAACGTCAATCCAACAGAAGGAGCTTTTGTAAGTATGGTAACCAGCGACCATATGAATCAACTGTTGAAGAACGTTCTCAAATTGATAAAGAAAAACATCGGAAATGAAAATGCACCTTGGATGACAAGAATAGCTGCCTATACTCAGCAAATCATCATCAATTCTTCAGAAGAACTACTCAAAGATCCTTTCCTTCCACTAGCTGAAAGAGTTAGAAAACGTACTGATAACATGTTTCACAAAGAAGAATCTCTCAGAGGATTCATCAAATCCTCGACTGATGACACTTCACAAATTGAGGCGCAAATACAGGAAGATTGGCAACTGTTAGTTCGAGATATTTATTCTTTCTATCCTCTTCTGATCAAGTATGTGGACCTTCAGCGTAATCATTGGTTGAGAAATAACATCTCTGAGGCCGAGGATCTTTACAATCATGTTGCATCTATTTTTAACATCTGGTCAAAGTCACAATACTTTCTGCGAGAAGAGCAGAATTTTATATCTGCTAATGAAATTGATAACATGGTCTTGATTATGCCAACTGCTACTAGAAGACCCACAGCTGTTTCGGATGGTGCTACTCCTGCTGCAGGTGGAAAGGTACCTCAGATTTTTATTAAAACCTATCCATCAGGGCCTAAAATATCTTTAATTTTCGACTACCCACTTTGTTTATGTATCTTCTATTTAAAAACTATTTTATGATATTTTATCAATAGAAAAAGAAGAAACACCGTGACAAGAAGAGGGACAAGGACAAGGAAGTTCAAGCATCTTTGATGGTAGCCTGTCTGAAACGACTGTTACCAGTAGGATTGAATCTTTTTGCTGGTCGTGAGCAAGAATTAGTTCAACACTGCAAGGACAGATTCCTCAAGAAAATGCCAGAACAGGAAATTGCAGAGTTTGCAAAAACACAACTTACCCTTCCTGATAAAATAGATCCAGCTGATGAAATGTCATGGCAACATTACCTCTACTCAAAATTGGGTCAACAAAAGGACGCTATGGAACCAGTAAAAGCACAGCAGATTGATGACGTTGTTGCTAGAATAACAGACATGGCAAAAGTCCTTTATGGGCTTCACATGGTGAGTGAAACATTCCATGTCTGAAAAGATTCTCAAGAGACTCCACAAAAAAAATTCACGTGAAACTCTGGGAGAAATTCTTCAATTCGTCTGTAATTCCATGTGGATTTCCACTTGTACTTTCACGTGATTTTTTCTCCTGTGGATTCTCAAGAGAGGAAGTATAATTATCAGCTCTATCAACATATTTAGAACTTTCAAATGAAGAACTAAATCTTTAGGTCAAGCATTTTAATTTATAAAGATTTGTTTTCTACTAACACGAGGTACCAGATCATTTTGGAGATTTACCTCATTCCTTAATCTTATTATTTTACGTTTCTTCTTTCTTTTCGTTTTTTTCGAGTAGATCGACCATCCACAGCAGCAAAGCAAAAGTCAATACAGATCAGTGGTTTCTATTCAGCGAAAGCGTGCCGTCATTGCTTGTTTTCGTCAGATCTCCCTTCACTCTCTGCCCAGGTATCAGATTGCTTTCGTGTGTTCGGTTTTACAATCTTTTTAGTTTGCTATCATTGAAGTAGAAGCTTCAAAATCATGCTCTTTCTAAATTACCACCTTAGTTGCAAATGTAGCAGTTTCATATGCTACCAAAATAAAAAACGACAAAGAAATCGAATTTTGAGTAACAATCCGAATGAGTTTTCTATAATAATTGGTTTGAATTTTTGATCCTTCAGATACACTTCCTACCATTTATAAGTATTGAGTGATTTATAAGTTTTGAAATTGAGTTCAGTTTGGATTTTACTTTAATCTTAATTAGGATTCGTTTGGCTCATATCGATACCTTCTGAATCTTTGATTACATGTCTTAGTTTGTTTTTTGAACAATTCTAACGAATTTAGTTGTGTGTGCATGTTGCTAACAGGCGACAAAACCCCCACCAACTCGAGGTGGATGGAATCGTGTGCTGTGTGCAGCCAGAAAGAGAGCAGCCATTGCATGCCTACGTAGTACACTCCTCTACAAGCTAAGAAGGTACAACCAGAATCCTTGCTCTCAGAGTCCTAAAAACCATTTAAAATTGGCTCGTAAAAGTAGCAAACAAAGGATCTAGTATATTAAAGCAAAATTAATGAAATGTACAAATATTTAAGGGTTGAAATGATAGAACGTAGTTGCTTCAGCTTGCAAACAATTAACTCTCAAAAATCCTTAATCCATCTCTGTTTTTGAAAAAAAAAATCTCCCCTGAATTTCAGACATCGAGCGATAAACATTTTTGCGAGAACTTACTACGAATTGTGGCTTCAAGATGAAAATATCGGCCAGGAAGTTATGATAGAAGATCTCACAGTAAGTCTCTCTACTTTTTTTCACAACTAAATTTTATTGAAGTGTGTTCTAATTAGAGTACTAAAACCATTACAGCAATCGTTTGAAGACGCTGAGCTGAACAAGACAGATAAATCTGAAGATGAGGGTAAACCAGACCCTCTAACACAATTGGTGACGACATTCTGTCGAGGTGCAATGACTGAAAGATCTGGAGCACTTCAGGAAGATCCTCTTTACATGAGTTATGCTCAGATTATTTCAAAATCCTGTGGGGAGGAAGAAGAGGAAGGAGAAGAAGAAGGTGACGGTGGCGGTGAAGAAGAAGGAGGTGCTTCCATCCACGTAAGCCTAAAGAAATTATTTTCTTTACACCCTGCTAAAAATGCCTATTAAGAATTTAATCGAAACCTATTTGATTTTCTTGACTTCTTACGGGAATTGTTAGCAGGGTAGCCATAAATATAGAAAAGTGTTTATCTATTTACCATATATCTACTTTTAACCGTTTAAACCCTTTTGAAGCCGGCACGTAATTCAGTAATGGTAAGAGTGATCACAACTAGTAGAATATTAGAACGTGCATTTCCTGGCATCAGCTTGTGTCATGCTAAACTAATTTTCTTCATATTAGATAATTATTTAATTATTAAAAAACTTGGATTTCCGAATTTTAAAACTTAAAAGATCTCAGGAGATTTAATCGATCGAGAAAAGCTTGTGCAAACATTCTTATGTAGTTAGTGGCATACAGTAGAAAGCAGAAACATCATTTAAAGGTGTTGGATCCAGATTTTAAAAACAAAGTATTCAAATTAATTTTTTTTCGCTCTATAGACACATTTAAAAGAATACTAGTCTAAGTAACTAACAACCTGCTTTCTTTTCTGCATTCCTAAAGAGGCCAATGCACAAACTCATGGTAAGATTCTATAAAATGGGAAAAATTCAAGGATGAATAATAAATATGAATCATTATTTAGGAACAAGAAATGGAAAAGCAGAAGCTGTTGTTCCATCAAGCTCGGTTAGCAAACAGAGGTGTTGCAGAAATGGTTTTACTTCATATATCAGCCTGCAAAGGAGTTCCAAGTGAAATGGTTATGAAAACCTTGGAATTGGGTATCTCAATCCTTCGAGGTGGTAACATAGAGATTCAGAGAGGCATGCTGAACCATCTTAAAGAAAAAAAGGATGTAGGATTCTTCACGTCGATTGCTGGATTGATGAACTCTTGCAGCGTTTTGGATTTGGATGCCTTTGAAAGAAACACCAAAGCTGAAGGTCTGGGAGTTGGATCTGAGGGAGCTGCTGGAGAGAAAAACATGCATGATGCAGAGTTCACATGTGCACTTTTCAGATTCATTCAGCTGACCTGCGAAGGCCACAATCTTGGTAAGCTGAATATGTTGATTGATGATGACAAACTTCATAAAACATAAAAGTGATTTCTCTAACATTCAAATATTTCAGACTGGCAGAATTATCTTAGGACCCAAGCTGGAAATACAACAACAGTGAACGTAGTAATTTGCACTGTCGACTACTTGTTGCGTCTTCAAGAATCAATCATGGACTTCTACTGGCATTATTCCAGTAGAGAATTGATCGATCCAGCTGGAAAAGCAAATTTCTTCAAAGCTATTGGAGTCGCAAGTCAAGTCTTCAATACACTGACTGAGGTGATTCAAGGACCATGTGCCCAGAATCAACAGGCTCTAGCCCATTCCAGATTGTGGGATGCTGTTGGTGGATTCCTGTTTCTATTTTCACATATGCAGGATAAGTTGTCCAAGCACTCAAGTCAGGTGGATCTGTTAAAAGAGTTACTTAATCTTCAAAAAGACATGATTACGATGATGCTCTCCATGTTGGAAGGTAAAGATGAAGAAACTCCTAAGCTTAAGATACAAGGACTAAACTTAAATTTCTTCTAGGTAACGTGGTTAATGGTACGATTGGAAAGCAGATGGTTGATACCTTGGTTGAATCTGCCGGCAATGTGGAGCTGATTTTGAAGTACTTTGATATGTTCTTAAAGCTGAAGGATCTGGTATCTTCTCCTAGCTTTTTGGAAGTGGATGTCAATAATGAAGGGTGGATCTATCCTAAAGACTTCAAGGAGAAAATGGAACAACAGAAGAGCTACACTAAGTAAGAATATCTGTAGATGTACTCACTTTTCCAATCGAATTTTGAAGTTAGACCTTATATTAGCAATATTAATTTCATATTAATCTTTTGCAGTGAGGAAATTGAGTTTCTTCTCGCCTGTTGTGAAACAAATCATGATGGAAAGATCAACTACATAGCTTTTATGGATCGCTTCCACGAACCTGCGAAAGAAATTGGTTTCAATCTTGCTGTTCTCTTAACCAATCTTTCAGAACACATGCCAAATGAACCAAGACTCACTAGATTCCTTGAAACTGCAGGCTCAGTTCTCAATTACTTTAAGCCCTTCCTGGGTAGAATAGAAATTTTAGGAGGTAACAAAAAAATTGAAAGAGTTTATTTCGAAATCAAAGAGTCAAACATCGAACAGTGGGAAAAGCCTCAGATCAAAGAATCCAAACGTATGTACTTCTACAATACTGTTGTTGAAGCTGGAGACAAAGAAAAGTTGGAAACCTTCATCAATTTCTGTGAAGATGCAATTTTTGAAATGCAGCATGCAAGTGCGTTAATGGCTGTTGAGGAAAGCGGTGGAATTGGAAAAGCGAGAGAGTCATCATACACGTACATGACTGATGACGACGATGAAAAGAACAAAGACCCCATCAGAAGAGGAATTCAAGCCTTCAAAGACGGAATTTATTTCTTCTTTTCAATGTTCTCTCCAACTAATATCAAAAACAAGATATCTGAAATGCAACAGATGACCATTCCTGAACTATTTGTAGGTTTCTTCAAGATGATATTTTATGCTTTCTACTATTCCGGATTTGGTGTGGGTGTCGTTATCAGGTATTTTATGAGACTGTTGTTGACCTTGATGAGAGGACCTCATGTAGAACCCGTTGTCGAAGTCAAGGAAGAGGAGGAGAAACCATCAAGGCATTTGCCAGCTTTACCACCCACTCCTGATGAATCCAACATGCAGGTACAGGCCTTCGGAATGGATATAACAAAAGAGGAAGGTGGTCAATTAAAGATAGCCCCACACGAATCAAATGCTACGACGCCACATTCAAGTATGGAAGAAACCGGAGAAAGTACTGCTGATGAAGGTGCCACTGGAGAAGATGGTTCGAGGCTCATGGGTGATGGAACTGAAACAGGACCTGTTACATTAGCTGATCTACTAGGGTTAGCATTAATCAAACATCAATCCCAAACAGGAATTATATAATCGGATGTTAATAATAATTTTTTTTACAGAGGAGAGCAAGCAAGAGCTCAAGCAGCTGCAGCTGCTGAGGCTGCAGTAGCCCAACAAGCAGCCATGGCTGCAGTTGCAGCTGAAGCTAAACAGGAAACAGTTGCTGAACCTTCATCAGGTTCCAGCTTCGACGTTTCCGAATACACTCACCGCATTGTTTCCTTTTTGGCTAGAAACTTCTACAACCTTAAATACGCCGCTTTAGTTCTTGCATTTATTATCAACTTTATGCTCCTATTTTACAAGGTAATCTTTGCTGATAGCCTCTAAGTCCTAGATAATGTAGAAAACCTCCAAGTCTGCGATTCTGGATTCAAACTTTATTTGGTGTGTTTAAATAGGTCACTTCACCAGACACTGATGATGATAGTGAAGAATCAATAGCTGATTTGTTCTCGGATATGTCAGGCTCTGGATCAGGGGGAAGTGGTATTGAGGGTAGCGGTATAGATCTAGGTAGTGGTGGAGAAGATGCATCAGAAGAAGCACCAGAAATCATTGAATATGTAGAAGTTCCTGAAAATGCTTATTATATGGCTCATATAATGAGGTTTTTGGCAGCTGTCCATTCTATGGTTTCTCTCGCGATGCTAGTTGCTTATTACCACCTAAAGGTTCCATTAGCTATCTTCAAAAGGGAAAAAGAGATTGCAAGAAGAGTGGAATTCGATGGTCTCTATATTGTTGAAACACCTGAAGATGATGACATCAAAGCACTTTGGGATAAAATGGTCATATCAGCAAAAAGTTTCCCTGTGAATTACTGGGACAAATTCGTTAAAAAAAAGGTGAGGCAGAAATACAGCGAGGCATATGACTTTGATTATATTAGCAACTTACTCGGGATGGAAAAAACGTCATTTACACAACAAGAGGAAGAGCGTTCTGGATTAATACATTTGTAAGTAAAAATTATTGTAGATTATAGCAAGATTGAAAAAAATGTGTTATTTATCATTCAATTTATACTTTACAGCATTGTAGATATTGATTGGAGGTACCAAATTTGGAAAGCTGGAGTTACTATAACGGATAATGTAAGTGTTATTCTTATAACTTTTACATACTTCATTACTTTCTTGGGAAGTGTAAGTCTATTTGTAAACATATTTGTTGTTTCGCAGGCCTTCCTCTACAGTTTGTGGTACTTCACCTTCTCGATACTAGGAAACTACAACAACTTTTTCTTCGCTGCTCATTTGCTAGATGTTGCAGTTGGATTTAAAACTCTTAGAACGATCCTGCAATCAGTAACTCACAACGGAAAGCAATTGGTGCTGACAGTGATGCTCTTAACTATCGTAGTGTACATTTATACAGTCATAGCTTTCAATTTCTTCCGGAAATTTTATATCCAAGAAGAAGACGAAGAGGTGGACAAAAAGTGTCACGATATGATGTCGGTAAGTAATTAATTTACCTTTCTCTATATACATTTTATAATAACATCTATCATTTTTTTTTAATAACCAATTTTTTCTATTTACAGTGTTTCGTATTCCATATTTACAAAGGAGTGAGAGCAGGAGGAGGAATCGGTGATGAAATTGCAGAACCCGATGGAGACGAATATGAGTTTCAACGAATCCTATTCGACATCACTTTCTTCTTCTTTGTCATTGTTATTCTTCTCGCTATCATTCAAGGTGAAGTCCAACTTCTTTTGACAAAAATACAAAAATTTCATTAAATATGAGAACTGCTTTACAAGATTTATTTTTAAATCAGGTTTGATCATCGATGCCTTTGGAGAACTTCGTGATCAGCTCGAAAGTGTGAAAGCGAATATGGACAGCAATTGTTTCATCTGTGGATTAGGGAAAGAATATTTCGATACTGTTCCTCATGGATTTGATACACACGTTATGCAAGAACATAATCTTGCGAATTACATGTGAGTGTTTTCAGGATTTTTATAATATTGTTATTAATCTTTGAATCTTTTATAAAATGTCTATTTAATTCAGGTTCTTCTTGATGCACTTAATCAACAAACCTGATACGGAATATACTGGTCAAGAAACGTACGTGTGGAACATGTACCAACAAAGATGTTGGGACTTCTTCCCAGTTGGTGACTGTTTCCGAAAGCAGAACGAGGCCGTCGAAGAAGAGGCCAAGAAGAAATAATCAAATTTTTTATTACATTTTATAACACGTTGCACGTATGCGAAACTTAATACCTTCGAACGCTCAGAATTTATTCCCTATCTACTTTCCCCGAAAAAGTAGGTCTGTAAAAAGCCCATCGCGACTCAGGTAAAAAACTCCACCTGAAATATTCCAAGTGAATTTTTTTCCGCTGGGAAGATTCAACCTTAAGCTGAGAAAACAGTTAATTAAAATAGGAAAGAATCAGAAAATTATTATTATATAGTGAAATATATCAACTGTTCTCTCAGTGTCTAAATTTTATTTGAATGCGAAGACAACAAGGTATAAGGAATAAAAATCAAAAAATTGTCGTGATTTTTAAACCTTTTTACAAATCGATGTCTGTAATTTTCAGAATTTCGCATATTTTTCCACCTTTTTATGGAAGCTTCCACATTGAAATTAGAATATTAAAAATGAAGAAATTAAAAATCAGTCAGAGATCTAGAATTACCTCAAAATATAGAATGTATGAAAAAGGTAGAAAGTAAAGAAGGAAAATATGTCTTGATCGCACAAATTTTTCCAACCTGCTTCCATCTTTCATTTAGGAAAATTAGGAAATGGTGACTCTTCTGATAATTGGAATGGTTGATGTATGATTGTATACAGGTCGTTCCAATGACTAAGCTTTTGATTGAAGCTGAACAGAATTGAATTTTTTTTTTGAAACGAATGCAGTTTGTAATAATAATCGTGACTGTGTGGGTACACTCTTTTATTAAAAAAGTAGATTCATCTTTTTTTCAATGCATTTTCCTGCTTTTTATTCATCAACGTTGCATTTTCTTCAAAATTGGCTCGCTTACTTGCTGGAACATCCTGTATTGTATATATGTACACATATACATATGTATATTATTCAAAGATCTGCCAACATCGCATTACGTGACATTTCTCAGCACTGTCAATCAACGAACTTAATGTGAATGTATTGTAAATAAAATTGCAGGTCGAGACTACCTTAAAATATACAAAAATATACAAATACTTTTATCTTCTATCATTTCTCTTTTATGAGCATTATGCAAAATTTCAGAGCGTTACAAAATATTTTACGAATTTAATTGTTAATTATAATAAAGTGGATTATAACGGATTCTAAAAGAAAAAGATTTTAAAAAGTTTAGAAACAATGAAAAAAATATCAACATTATTGTAAATTGTATACAAAAAGCAATATCAAAATTTTAGAAATAACATTAAATTGTTTCAAAAAAGTGAGATAAAATCGTTAGACGATGCTTTCCGGTTTATAATTTTCTAGCAACGCACAGTGAGCATTGTGTTACGGTTAGGATAATTATTTCCAGCACATCGTGCGTTGTCACGTTCAAGACGATTCTGTCACCTGGTCTTTTCTAGTTCACAACAAATCACCGGGCAAAGTGTACAGAAGTGTAAATATCTTGAAACTTTGTGACACTTCAGTATGAATAATTTTGTTTGTTCGTGTATCGTTGTATGTGTATCAATTTCTTTAATATTTGCTCAAGTGTGTTACGATGACGGAAATGAATTTTGCCTCGATGAGAATGATATATTGGCAGTGGATTTGCTACCTGGATCCTTCGTTCTTGCTGGAGAAACTGAAGGAGAAGATAGGAGTAAAGTGGTCGACAATTTTACGACAGATGGGTCTTTCAACAAGGCTTTTGGTGAAATGGGTTATCACAGGTTGATATATTTTTCTTCAAAATTGATATGCATCATTTTTTATGTTATCTTCAATTAATACATGAATTAAATCATATAAAATAGACAAAGGATGAACGAGTACCTATGTCATGGATACATAGCAGAAGAAATATTTACAGAAGTGGGTCCAGCTCGAATAAAACGTCGACTAGATTCTTATTCAGATAATGTTGTCTCCGATTTTATTGACGATGACAACGTTACTACTCATGATAAATTATTATCCGACGAAGGCAGTTCCAAATACAAAGATTGGCTTCAACGGTAAAAATATTTACATTTTATTAGGCCATGCACTCTTTATAAAGTTTTTACTGAAAGAATTTTTCAATTTCAGTACGACAACATTAGATGATGTTTATCGACATTATGCGCCACGAAGAAAGACGAAAAATAAAAATGTAGTTCAGTTAGATAACGATTTTGATGATTTCGATGGTGAAATTACCGGATATGCTATTCCCATGCCCTCGTCTGGTCAAAAGAACAGACATCCCTACATTGGTCCCTCAGGAGGTAAATAATGCTCCTAAGATGAAGTTAGGACCAAAAAAAAACAGAAATTTTAATAAAATGCTTTCTAGATCAAATGTTGTCATCTGCTACGGGAAATCATGCAAGTTATGGTCCACCACCTCCGATGCATTATGGCCCTTCCAGTTATGGACCTTCTTCGCATGGACCATCATTTCATGGACCCTCATCTCATGGTTTTACCCCTTCGATCCATGAAGAGCATTATTATTTTCCTGCAAATCATCAAGAAGAAAAACACATCTATCACAGCAAAAAAGGCGAACTTTCTGTCAAGGACTTTTTTGAAATTGCACTTACTGCCTTGGCTTTTCTAGCCTTTGGATTGTTTATTATTCAACTACTGATGAATATCGCGGTAATTTTTATTTTCTATTTTATATTACTCTACTTCAGCTATAATTTTATTAAATTATTATCTCCTTTATCCAGAATGCGGTTACTGCAACAGCAGCAACGACTTCCAATCTTTTTGCGGACCTACCACTGCAAACAAATGCACGTTCCAAGAGAAGTGCTTCAGATTCATTATCATTGGCCTATTCTGGTAATGCCGAGTTAAATGAATTATCTCATCGAGTTTTACGTTCTATTGAAGCTTCTATGGTGGCTCAATATGATTCTGGAAATTGTCTTCGAAGAGTTCTTTGTGAAGATAACAGACATGCTAAAAACACCAAGGGGGGTCAGAAAATTTGGGTGCCTGTCTGGAGGTGAGAATTTATATTTTATTATAAAAAAACTAGAGTTTATGCAAATTTGACGAATTGGAAACCTTTCTTTACAGTGTAGGGATGAGCTGGGTCTCTGGAAGAATATTAAACAAGTCGCCATGGTCGGCAATGTTGAATTCTATTAAAGCTTCTATCCTTGGATTGGGAAATGCCGACTGCGCTTCACTTTATCCTGAATGTAATCTCGACAGAGAAAGAATTAAAAGACGTCGAAGACGAAGGAAGTAACTTGTAAATTTGAATAGAAAAAAAAACTAGGATGAAATTAAATTAGTATATAGAAGCTTCAGTTCGATTTACTAAATCCCAAACTCCAACATTCATTCTCCAGAAAAATTGTCTCCCAAATATTGTTCAACTGTAGCAGCTCGATCAGTCATAAAATTTGGAGGTTCTCGAGGAATTGGAAGAAGAGTCGCGTATGAAGATCCAGATGGATTTACATGGAATACATGTCTGTCTTGCAACTGTTGCAAACTACGACAATTTTTTAAGAGGGGTTCGAATTGTTTGTCATAAATAGTTCGAAATGCTGCAACCTGCATCAAAAATTAGTGTAAATATTAAATTAATCTTTAAATTTAGAGATTTCAAGAGATCAACCCCTCATATTTCCTTAAGATTGTTTACGTTTTTTTTACTCTTAATAAAAATAACAATTTACTTGTGTTGGAGATATTCCAATTGGTTCTCTATTAACAAGCCATAAAATAGTGTGTGTTCGATGGAGAAAAGGTACAGAGCCCCAATAAACAAAATAATCTCTCGTAAAAGGTCTCAAAATATTCGTTATGTGCCAAGGATTGAGACGAATTGAAGAATTCGGATTTTGAATGAATGGAATATTTTCGACTATATCATCTAATGCAGGATTTGGGTCCGTTTGTAACTGAAATAAAACATCTATTAATTCTTTTAATTTGGACTTTTATACAGCAGAATAATTTTCTAAAATAAGACGTTACCTTGAAAGCATTAACTATGACAATGACTCCATCAGCTTCACTTACAGCTAATTCTTGAGAGCGATATTCACTTTTAAAATGAACGGCATGCAATTCCATTGGTGAACTGAAATACAAATATAATTCATTAAATTTTCTACAGTATTTAAGAATTTTTATGAAGTATATTTAATAGTGATTCCAACCGTGCTCCGTCAAATCGATGCTCACTTCCCTCCATTTCATTAACTCCCCAATGAAAGTGAATTTGAGAAAAAACAAATTTACTCAAAAACGGTCCATCGGTTAAGTAAGCTCTCTCCTGTTGCCATTTGGCACTCAAAATAACTTAAAGAAATAAAACAAAATTTAATGAAGATAATGAAAGTTTTATAAAATAAAGGTCTTGTTGGTTCATCCCTCATTTAATTTTCTTTTATCACGATAATTAAACCAGAAAATCGTTTTAAAATTTATAAGCTTACGTACCCGTATGCCCTGTGTTCGTAAGTTTAAGCTTCTTTGGTGGGATGTCGTAATTGCACCATAAAAGCGGATTTAACTCAACTACAGTCATATTGCTAATATTTAAATCAATAGGCGATGGCAAGTGACCTTCTTTTTGAACCAATTTCTGTATGAACCTTGCATTTTCAACTCTCTCTTCATACGTTTCGAAAATATCTGCATAAAGTTAAAAAATCTATAATTAAAACTGCCTAACACATAGAAAATGATAAAATATCTAAGGGGGAATAATATTAAAAAAATTTACCCATTTTCTGACAGCTATATCAAAATACATAAAAAAATATTGAACTCAGAATCGATTCTTGCGTCGATACTCTCTTAATTGTTCCTAATTTCATTCGAATAAACCATAAACAGATTGTGAAATAGTGTTGAGATATATTTTCTAAGAATAAAATGGATTATGCACGCAAATTTGGTAAGAAGAAACCTTCTTCTCCAATGACAACCAAATCCTCAATTTCTTTGGATCTGAATTATCCTACATCATCATCATCAGAGCCCATAACCGAGGAGAAAAAATTGACGAATTGGAAAAAGTGGTTAGCGGACAGAAAAAAGCACTGCGAACTCTACAAAAAAACTTTAGGAAGAAACGAGAATGAACTTCTTTTAAATTCCGGGGAGAGATTTCGATCTCTTATGGAAACTAGATCGTTAATGGAAAAAGCTGCGGATCCAATGATCGCAGCTCGTATCCAAGACAAAGTGGATCTTGGATTTTGGATTACGCCAGAATTGCTTCCGAATCATGGAAATCCTAATTTACCAGAAGTTGAAGTTCCTTCGAAAAGGAAATCGAACATTCCCCAAATGGAACATGTTTCGACTCCGAAGATAATTCTTGAAGAAAAGGGTTTATCAGTTCTGAAAGAAAAATCAGGATCGAGAAACGAGTATTTAAAAAAAAGGACCGAGGAACTTGCGGATATTATTTCACTTATAGAACCGAATCCACCAGAAATGGAAAATCTTTTTGTCCAGGGAAAGAATTTTAGAAAGTGTGTTAAGGAAAGGAAAAGTAGAATTCAAAAAGTTCCTGTAATTACTGTAACAACTGCTGAGGAAACTGAAAAGGAGACATCAGAGTGGTCAATTAATCCTGATACTATGATAGGAGCTTTGTGTATAGAAAACAAAGAAATCGTAAGAAGATTAAATCAAAAATTCAGTCCTCAAAGTGAGAAGAATGGTCCCTACAATTGGGATATTCAGTTCAATAGCAGAGGCTCCGAATTAGTGGAAAAGAAGATACTTATGGAAAATAAGGGGAATCTTAAAATAACTTTTTACTGGCGGCCTGTTCATCTTAGCTCTAATTTATTCCCAAGCAAGAAAAATTATAGTGCTTTCTTTTTTAATAAGAACAAAGGAATAATCTTGCCTGGGCAAATAGTCCAATTCCCAATCTGGTTTAATTTATCTCAACCAGGCGTAAGAACAGAGAATTGGAAATTGGAAACAGATCCTAGATTGTCATCTCAGGATTTATTGTTTCGGTTTTGGGGATGTTGTAGTGGCGACGATCTAATTGAAAATTGCAAAGTTAAAGTAATTTCCAAATAAATAAATATATTTTCTTACTCTTGAAGAATTAATTACAATCTGATTTAATTTTCAGGTAATTAATCAGTACCTAGACAATAAAATTAGAGACACAGCCATCAGAAGAATCCTAGAAGAATTAATTGACGACGTATTAATATATCAACCTCCAGATCCACCTTACAAAAATCTTTTCCTCGAGAGTGAAATTTTCTCACTGAAAAATCCATCATATTTCTATCATCCAAATTTAGTAAAGGAATTTCGTGAAATTTACGAAAGTATATGTACCTCAGATGGACTGGAATGGAATTTGTCTTTATTCGATCTTCGAGAAATTCTCTTAGAAATTGAGGATCCAGAATTGCGACAATTGTCACTGGCCCGTTTTGTGGAACTTTGCAGAGAATCCTTGGAACCAAGTTTGTATAATTCATCGAGAATTCAAAAGCATGAAAAGGTCTTCGATTTACTATGCGCGTTTGCCAATCAATTCGAAGCTGAAGACAAATTTATCAAGAATATTTGCTTTGGATCTTGCGAGGTGGAAACTGAATCTTTGATAGTTGGATGTGGCGACCAACCCAAGTCAAATAATCCCTCAAGGACTTCCTCCGGAGCTTTATCACCTCGGAAAAGAATAAAGTTGAAGAAGAAGAATCGAAAGAGTCTTTTATCGACAAATTCAAAAGAGGAGGAACAAAGAACTCGAAAATTAAAAATACTTAAACCTAATGATATAATTTTATTCAAGGAAATATTTTATTTAAGGATTTATGAATTATTAGGAGAGACGATAAGCAAAGCGTGTGCAACTATTGATTCTTATGTACGGTTGAATGAACGAGAAAAGTAGTTTTAACAGATTTTTATCAAAAAAGATTAAAAAGGTTGTTATTTAAAAAAATTGTAGTTATTTTTAAAAATATTATTTGTCGATTTATCAGATTGTATTTACAGCTAAGAATATTCGTCTTCCACGCAAGCTTTGAACCTCTCTTGAATTATTCAGTATTTTCTTATCTTCCTTGCTCTTCAGTTGGCGAAACTCATCTATCTACAAATTACACCAATTAAAAACAAGTTAACATTTTTATCGTTTCAATTTTAAAATTAGATATTTTGAATTCGCTTAAGAAATATTTTTTTATACCTGACTTGGAGAAATAGATAGAGGTTTAGGAATTACAATCCAAATTACACATTCATTATAGGGAGGTGTTGTTAGTGACCCTTGATAAGTATAATAGCTCGGAACTTCCAGACAATTTTGCATCCATTGTAGAGAGTCTTTAATTTATTATTTTATGCATTCAACATTTATTTACAATACACTATGATAAAAATTTCTATAAAACTTACTAGGAGGAATTGTTTTTTCGGATTCTGCCACAGTAACATATTTTAAATTGTCTGTGATTCTCTCCAATTGTGGATTACTCCATAAAGAGTTTTTATCTGTAGCCTATAAATCCAAAAACAATTATTTTTAGAAAAAGATTTCAGATTTCATTTTAAGAAATTACTTTCTTACCAGAAAAAGAAATGCAAGAACACAAAGTCCATCTGGGTGCTTTTTACTCTCTTCAAATGTCACGTACTTTCTGTTCCAGTGAACTGCGTGAGCTTCCATTGAATACCTAAATAAAGTGTAATTTTTATTTACATTTTTTCATGTTTGAGTTTTCGTGGACCTTATTTTGCTTACCAGGTACCATTAATCGTGTGCTCTGAGCCACGACAATTTTCCTCCCCCCAGTGGAAATGGACATGATTAAATTCGTACTCATCCTCTAACAAAGGACCACCTTTGATAAATGAAGGAATTCTATCTCCGCTTAACTGAATTTTAGCTAAAATATAATTTTCTCTGGATTTTATAAATCTGCATCAAAAGTATTATTAAATATAATATCTTTATTCAGTTCACCTGTTTTTCCCGTATTAATCAAAATTGCTTCTCCATCTCTCAACCAATGTCCACAGAGAATTAATGGAGAAAATTCATTGGGACGAACGGCTTTATCATCTATGTCAATAGGAGATTGACCGAATTTTGGCAAACCTAGTTTTGAAAATGTTATTTTAATTTATTTAATTACTCGCTGACCTATATTCAAATATTCTCTCTAGATCCTCTCAAAAGCGAAAATGATACAGAAATTTTTGACTACATGATTTTAGTTGTTGACGTGAATATTGTAGAGTAATTCTTGAATGGAAAAACGATTTTGACATTTTGAACCTAAAATATAATATGAAATTAAATTACCAATAAGACACCCTAGCTCCATCATCAGTTTTCTAATTACAAATTTGGATCCATTAATAATTAAATTATTATTTTGAATCGTACATTTTTTTTGCAGAATAACCTTGCCTCTTTTAAATGATGAAAAAACGAAACAAATGAAATCGATTGGGTATATAAGAAAGTAGTGTAATTTCTATTTAATATATAAATTATTTACAATTCGTATTTCTTAATGAAATTTCCTTTTTCAGCAAAGAGCTTTATCATCAGCATAAAATATTCTTCTTCCATGAAGAGATTGCTGGGCTCTGTAATTCCTTAAAATTGGCGATAATTTATAGTCGTAGATTTCCCGAAATTTTTCCATCTGTAGTATTAATATTTTATTTATTTCATCTACCTTTTATTATTGTTGTATATATATATATCATTTTATATGTATTTTATAAATAACTGAAATCAATCAAAATTAAACCTGGAGCATAGAAATTCTTATAGGATTGGGAATTATTATCCAGGTTACACATTCGTAATAAGGAGGTGTTGTTAACGAGCCTTGATAAGTATAATAACCCGGACGTGAAAAGCAATTAGTCATCCATTTTAAAGAGTCTGCATAGAATAATTTAAATACAATATGATTATAAATTAATCAGTTATTGATCCCGCATTTTTAATTGCACAATATTTCCCCTAACGTAAACTTATGTAAAATACCTGGTGAAATATTAACAGAACTACCAGCTTTTTTAATTTTCGCCAAAGAGTCTGTTATATTCGTAAATTCTGAATTATCTGCCATTCCTGGACAACCTGAAACCTGATAAAAAACTTTTAATAAAAAATTAATCGATTACATGATAATAAAAAAGGGAAAAAATGTTACCAAGAAGAGATATGAAATTATTGCCATTCCGTCAGGCTTGTCGTAACATTTTTCAAAACTGCCATATCGACTATTCCAATGAATAACCTGAGCTTCCATTGAGTACCTCAATAATATTAAAATTTTATAAAATATATTTAGATTATATATACATAATATTATATAATACAGATTTTTCCTATAATTATAATTTTATTACTGATAATACTATACCAGGTGTTATCTAAAGCGTGTTCTGCCCCTTGGCAATTATTTTCTCCCCAACGAAATTGTAACTGGAGAAACTGATAATCATCTTTTAAAGGTCCGCCACTAATTCGAGGAACTTCCCTATTCTGAAGTTCAATTTGAACTAAAGAATTACAAAGAATTTTATAAATTACAATTATAAAACATTTTTTTGCGCGAATATTTTTCTGCATGCAGAATTATCAATACCTATTTTCCCAGTATTTGTCATAGAGGCACTTCCTTCATTTAACCAATGACCACTTAAAAGTAAGGAAGGAAATTTTTTGAGCCAGACATTTTCTCGTTTTAAATTAATTGGTGATTGCCTCCATTTAGGCCAGCCAGTGGAAGATGTTGATACAGTGTAAACATTGATGTCTATTTTTATTTATATTTATATAACAGAATAATAAATATGAATTATCTATTTATTATACTAACCACAAAACAGAATTTACAAATCTAATTTTGTACTCACTAGATTTTGGTTTTAATCTGTGACTCATTTTTCCGAGATATTCATATTGATAAGTAATTTTTTAATCCAAATTATGATAAGTTCCAATTTTGTGCCAAAAATTATTTTTCTTTATCCTACCTCAAATTAAATTTTGACTTTTTATCACAAGAATGGAGGCAACATTTTAAAATAAATACTGATATCGATCTTCGAACAAGTTGAAATTTGTCTACCTCATGACAAGCGAATGTCATTTAGCTTCTGACATACATTTCTCAAGATCGAATTTAATAAAGCTGGCCCTGCTTTTCGATGAAATGCAACATTATAAATTACCAAGTGAAATATTTATCCTTCCACGCGTGCCTTTGACACGACGTATGATTCCAAATCAATTAAGGATCCCAATTACAAATTTAAAATGGTAGAAACTACATTGCCTGATTTTTTCGTCGGCATAGGAATTTTTTTCCTTCTTGGTAAGTAACTCAAACTTCATTCTCTTCTAATTGTTATTCAGTTTATAACTCTGTCAATTGTATGGCTTAAAATTGAAATGTATTGAAAGTTTCAATTAAAAACTTGAGAAACGTATTCACATAATTTTATTACCGATAACAATTTTCAAATGAACATTTCATTTCATTTCAGTACTACTTTTATCGGAAATTCTGAATGGGAGAGATGTCTTTTCACTGGAAAGTTGTGGATATTCGTCAGTATTCTCTTTCGGATATGATAGTGACAATGGGCCACATATGTGGAAATTGTCATACCCAGAATGTAGTGGTTGTAACCAATCTCCTGTAAATATCGTGACACGTCTTGCTGTCGTTTTAGAGTCGTCTGAGCCTTTAAAATGGAAAGGCTATCGTTTGCAGCCAACGTCAATGACATTGGCAAACGACGGAAATTCCGGTAAAGTGCATGAATCGATTCCCTTTGTTACTCGCCAGTCCATTCTGAAATCCAATTCTACTATATAGACATACCTCAAAGAGTACCTCATTTATTTTAACAAAGTGAACTTTACCCTCCAATTGTCTTTTCCGACATTAAACACATGTACGGTTTAAAATGTGTTTCAATACAAAACAGTTTGTGTAGTCCAAAATCAAAAAGCATTCATTTTGGATTAAAGTATTTAAAAGTTAAAGGCATTAAATTCAAGACATTTCACGGTATTTCAAAAGTTGTAGGGATTTTTAAGGGATTTTAATAGAATTCAAATGATTTTAAGGATTTCAAGAGATTTTAAGTTAAAAAAAGTGTGTATTTTGAAATTTTATTAATTTCAGTGATAGTGTCGGGGCTATGGTCAGACGGATCAGTCCCGATTTTGAAAGGAGGGCCTTTGTGCGGTAGCTACAATTTTCATTCTATGGTTTTCCATTGGGGTCCATCAAACGATGAAGGAAGTGAACATACTTTAGATTATGTAAAACATGCAATGGAATTGCAAATGGTCCATGTAAAACATGGTTACAAGACCCCTCATGATCAATCTTTGCTCAGAACGAAGGATGGCCTTGCTATAGTTTCAATTTTCCTTCAGGTATTTTGAATCATCTTTTATTAATTTTTTCATGAGATTCGTTAACTTAGTAAATAATTTAATTAACTTTAATACTAATTCTTCTTATAGATCACAAATGTAGACAATCCTTATCTAGATCACGTGATCACGAATCTTTGGAAGATTCTGCATCCAGGAACGAAAGTTTCCATACCACCTTTTCCTCTCGAATGGATATATCCACCTTTTGAGAAATGTTTTTATAGTTACAATGGATCACTTACTCAACCTCCATGTAATGAAATGGTCACTTGGATAATTCAACCGGAACCAATTGCTGTATCTTCCTTTCAAGTAAAAAAATCAAACGTATGATACAAGTAGAAACAGTTTTCGAAATTTGTTTCATAAACTTGAATTTTTTTATTTAGGTAGCGCAGTTTCGAAAAATACGTTCTGTGAATGGTCCAATTCTCCTGAATACAAGACCTGTGCAAAGATTGAATGATCGTCAAGTAATTTTTCACGATTGAAGCAATCGTGAAGACTTTTTTTCCCCACTGTAAAATTATTTTTGTAAGGTCTGTAAATTGGAAGAAAATATAAGAAAAAAAGAGAGAGATTTTACACGGGGAAAATTTTTATTCCAGTGTTACATATTGTACTTTACGTATGTGTGAACGACAATACAGGTAAACATCAATGCCAAATACTGTATAACATTTACAACAATAATCGTTCACTGGTGATGCCAGTGAATGCACTTAAAAAATATATGTGAGCCGAATGTAAAAGATGCTGTCTGATGATGATATTAAAAATAAGATCGCTTTGCGATTGATAGATTTTCGAATAAATCTAGCTTTTGTAAATATACTTTTCAACATCGGTGATTCGATTACCCTTTTATTTCATCGAATATAATATGGATATTTACAAATCGTACGAAATAAGAATCATGCATTCGCACGAAAAAGCTATTTTTTTTACCTCGTTTGATGTATAAACAATAAATATGTAGAGAAGAGTAATAAATATAAAATGTTAAAAATATGTACTTTTAAAAATACGTTCAAAAATACTTGAAAAGTAGTGTATAAAGTTCTGCAGAAAAATATTTTGAGTTTCAAAATCCAATACTAAATGGCAGGTTATTATCAGGTTTAACTTTCTAACTGTTATAATTTGTAGTTTTCTCAGGCCAAAATTCACTTGCGAGAATGAAGGACGGCAGCATGGATCTCTCAATTCTTTTAAGTTGTTATTGCTTTGCACTGGCAGATAATTCCTTAGGCTTTCTTACTGATTATTAAAGAATATTTAAAAGCGTTTGAGCAACTTTGTAGAAAAATGTATGTTTCTTCCATAAAAATATTTTAAACCCAGCCAAATGTACTAATATGTATAGGTGTGTGTTCTCTTCGAATCATAAAAGTTGACTAAAATAGGCGTCAGAAAATTATATAAATCATGTGCGAATGCAGATTCTACTTAAAAAAAAATTTAATTTGTAATCATAAAACGTCGTTTCCATTTATTATCAACGCTTAGACACAAATTCTGTTTCTTTAAAATATTCTACATCTTATCCTCTTCATTCTGTGTTCATATCTCTAATCATGCGACAAAGAAAAGCCGACGTAATTATCCCAAATGTCTGAAATTAGATTTTTTTTCATCAGAAAATATTTTTAAACAATATTTAGTCATATTTCTAAAATATTTTTTACCTGAATACCAGTCATGGACATTCCCAATAATATGAGCGTGATACATTCCAATTGCAACCAATTGCTTACTTTCTCTAAACATCCCTGAAAAGAATGTGTACATATATTAATGATGATTTTTCAAATTCTTTATAAACGTTTTTTAAATTATATTTTAGTTAAAATATTTTGTTTTTTATTAACTTACATCTTTATGTCTATAGCCTTCATGCCCAATTTCATCTTCTACTTGGCAAGCAGCCGTGTCTTTTGGTTGGGGATGAAGCCACGGTTTTTCATGCTGCAATATTTATTAAAAATCCGTTAATCATAAACATTAACTTTAAATGCAAAAAAGTATGTCACACTATTTAATACTTACATTTTTATAAAATACTCTTGATATCACGCTCATTGGACTTCCTGCATTTTTCACCTATTGGTCAAAAATCATGATTAACTTTCACTGAATAATAATAATAATAATAATAATTTATTACCTCAATATCCTTTAGAACACAGCATGTGAGCGGAACTTGTCTTTTTGTACCCGAAATTTGTCCGTCTCTCCACCAGGCTGTACCATTGTAATCTTTATCTCCATGAATTCCACAACAATTAAACTGAAACAATCATTCAAATATTTTAATAAAAATATGAAAATAAATATTGACAAAACTTGATTACTTCTCGCGAAATATTTCTCGTTGACGTCATAAAACTAGGTCATAACTCACTGGATTCAAGTTTCAGACGATTTTTTTTCATTTATTGGAATAAAAGTTTTGAAAGTTCCCAAAATAAAATTTATATTTATTTAATAACAGAAATTTACCCGGCTTTATCCGGAATTTAAAGAGACTTCATAATGCAATAAATCATAATATCTTGTTAAAAATGTACCTTGTATTGGGCAAAATCGAGACTGTGACTAAAGGGGATGTCACTTGTTGGATCGTGGCCGTAATGGTCAGCTAATCTACTAGAAAGTCTTTCTTCTAAACCAGAAAGAATTTTCAACGTCATCAGACCAAGAATAGCAGCTGTTATCAATTCTGTGATAATCAGAGCAATTTGCATACTCATATACTGAAAAAATAGAAACATAGTTATAGAAGTAAATTAGTAATAATTATATTTCAGATTTTCAATGTCTAATTTGTAGTTCTTTGTAATAATGCTGATACTAAGTAAATAAGATGATAAATGGTTTTTGAAAATTGTTTAAATGAAACTCACTATAGCTAAAATACACTGATTTTCATGGAAAGCTGCGCGGCATCCAAAAAAACCTACAGTGAGTACAGTTAGTCCGAGACCAAGCAGACTGTAGGCAATTAAATGGATCGTCTCATGTGGGGTCAAATTTGTGAGAAAAAGATTGAAAAGGTGTCCTTTGCTTGGATCCATAAGCAGCCAAGTGCCTAGGAACATCATTGAACACCCGGCCAGCTAAAATTGAAAATAATAAATAATTTCAAGTTGAAATTTTCAATAACTTGCTTCTTTTAAATGCCTACAAAATTTCTTTTCGCTTGTATGAATTAAATAAATAATGAATATTTACCCATACGAGAAGATTAAAAATAAAAAGAGTTATTTTCAGGTACTTCATGCCAGAAAGTGTTTTCTAACGTTCTATTAGTCATCAACCTGAAAAAACGTAAAATCTCTATTAACTAGACTTTAATTTTCCATAAAAAAAAGATCTCGAAAAAATTCAATAGCTTTTAATCTAAAAGTTTAAAGCTTAAAGTTCGGAGACTTAAAATTAGAAAAACTCAAATTTCAACCTTTGAATTTAATGTATTTAAAGTTTTAACTCGCTTAAATTATGAGAGTATCTGTTGAAACTTTCAACTCTCTTTTTATTAGATTATACATACTCTAACATCATAAAGCGATAAAAAAAACCTAAAGTTATCACTTTATTAAATTTTGATCTAAAATAAAAATCATTAAAAATATTTACATAAAAAAACATTGAATTGTAAATGTAATTTAAAATCTGATGCGTATTGGAGATTGTACTACATATATATATTTTTCATGGAATATAATACTCCGCTGCCCTAAATTTTCCAAGCTAGAAAACACGAACAAAATTAAATAGAGAAAAGCGAAGAATTCGCAGAATCTAGGTTTTCTATATTTTTTCTTTTACTGCTCGTGTTCATTTTTGCATAATACCTGAACTCGTAAATTTTTATTAGAAATTCCTTTCTGTTGTATATGGATGTAGGAGATTTTTTATTTCTCATTCGTGTAGAAATTAAAATAAAGCAAAAATATTGTACTATACAAGGTAATATAATAAGTTCTCTCTACAAAGTTTTTAAGCGCCTAGAGCTTGCAAAGTTTTTATCCAAGTAACAAACTTTTGTCATAATATAGTTTTACCACAACTGCTGCGAGGAATTTAAAAATTCTCTATACCGGTATTCCACACTTGTAAATTAGTAATTTCATTACTTAACAATTGAAGAAGCAATTTACTAATTCGAGTGCAGATTAATCTCCTTTATTATGACTAATTTCCTTATTTAATCCTCTCAGCTTCCAATCATCATAAATTCTAATTTCCTTCTCAAATTCCCTCGCGATGAATTAATCATATTCATCCACTTGCCTTATCTGTGGCTCGTAAACGTTCCAATCTGTAGTCATCGTCAGGAAAAACTAAAAACTTCATTCTTCAATCTCCGAAGTCTTGTTCCGAAAGGTAAATATTCTTATCGACACAAACACCTACTTAGAAAAGTTCACAGGTGGTTGACTTTGTATACGTGACACACACTTGCGCCCCACAATCATGTGTTTTACTTAAACCGAAGGGGTTGAAGCTCAGGATGTAAATATAAGTTGAACAGTAACCAGTTGCTTTCTTATTTCCGTATTTAAAAATTTCCTTCTGAATAATGGAATTGATATCCACTCACTTCTTTCTCTGATTTGCAGGAAATAAGAGGATTCTAGGCAATTGAAAGAAATGAAAATCCTCTCTTTTGGATGAGAGAGATGCTGGGAGAGAACGCCGCCCAGGTCGCGTACTGTCTGGAGCCTTTCAGTAATTTTCACCACCTCATCTCTGTTTCAGTTCGTGTTCACGTCACGTTTTGGTCCAGATGCGGCTGCGTCAGATGAAAACGGCGCCGACGCTCTGGAAATTCCTACAGAGTTCCTGATTCTGTGAACACAAACCTCTATCCATCGTCGGGTCAAAATGACCCGAGGGGGAATCCTTTAAATGCCAAGGTTTCCATATAGTTTCATAAGCATGTAATATATTGAGGTAAATCCTTATGGGACAATAATTAAAAAAAATTCAAGTTATGTATGCATCATCATGCTTTTAATCCCCATTGCATATTGTAAAATCGATTTTTTCTTGACATTTCTTTTTCAGTTTCTAGTTTTATATAATATGTCTTTTTATAATAATAATGATGATAATAATAATAGTAATACACCGACCCAAGCGCGCCAATTTTTTATCATATCTGCACAAACACGAAAAAGGGAACAACGTTACATTTTCATAACAGGATAAAAATCACGTTTGTCTCAGTTTAGAAACTTTGAGTACATTTTCGGTTAGTTTTTGGATTCACGGCAGTTTTATGGATTAAGAATCGAAGCCATGAATATCCCCAAATAACTGGGTTACCAAGAGTCGTTATAGATATGTTAATTAGCTTCATAAAATGATTATGTAAGAGGTAAAGCAAGATTTATCAAATCCATAAAAGTATAGAAAGATTGTTTGCATTAATGACAAAATGAATCAAATGTGCATATATGTATATGGAATATTTTCGAATACTACGCTGTTTATACACTGAAATCCAATATCTGCTTTTAGTTTGGAATATGAAGCTAAAGTCCATTGAAAACTCATACACTTTTATAAAATAAAGTAAAATGTTCTTTAATTAACACGTGCATGGAATTGGATTTAATTTTAGCTTGCAGAGGGATTGAATAGGTTTATTCACACAAATTTTAGAGATGGATATCTACTCACCCAATATTTTTGATAAATTGGTTTACATATACAATAATCTTTAAAAGACCCTTCGTAAAAAATTGCTGATATATAAATGTCAATAAAGGTAGTTAAAAATTGTATGTATTTTAGTTTTCAATACGAGACGAGTTATTAATGGGGAATTATCAGTCATACAAAGTTCAACAAAGGTATTGCATATGAATATCGATTATATCCTGAGGCTAATGATGTCAACTATACTGTCGTAGAATGTAAACTACTTGTCAGGAACTTTCGATAATAATTTCAATAATGATAAAATTGCGAAATTAATATTCCGTGGTGAACAACTGAATAACGGTTTAATTAATTTTATACGTGAACTGAACTTTACATGTGAATTGAAAATTTAAGTAATTCTAGAAAGCAGTATACAACTTTTTTCGTTTGAGAGAGCTTTTGTCATTTATTTTTAAATTGACATCACCATCTGAGCCCGATACTTTTTCTTTGAATACACATATAATTGGAAAAATCTTTCAGCGAGAAAAACTCACTTTCTTCAGTCCTCTATAAGAGGATATTGATTTTAAACATTTTTTTCTTTAATTAAAAAAAAAAACACCCGTATTTATTAAATCCTTTGAAATTTTTGATAATCCCTGGAAATTCTTGGGAAAGTTTTGAAATATAGGATTAATTAGAGCGGTGAATTTCTGAATAATTTCACAGAATCTTGACACAATAAATGAATAATATGACAACTGAAATAGCTGAAAGCTCGCATACATTTGCCAGTGTAACCAAGTATTATTTAACCACTGCAGTTAACTCAGCTCGCTTACCACATTTGCATGTGTTTGAAATATTTGTGAAATGCCTTTTCAGAGAAATTTCATTTACTTTCGGAAGAGGAAACCTATTTACCAGCACAGAATTATATTCCAGTTAATAAGCCCATTCTACATTAACCTAGATACAAAATAAACAATGGAACAACTCATTACGTAATATAATAAATTTATTATTAATTATTAACAAGTTTTTACAATGGCGTTTACAATTCATCCACTTAAGAATTAATCAACCAGGGAGACAATAACTTCATAGAGTTTCACGTTTTGGTGAATCTTCACCGGCTTTGTACCCATACATTGTCCGATTATTGGCAGTATAATAATCTATCTAAAAAGGCGACAACTAAGTAGACGTGAGATTTTATAGAAATTTATTTACATAGTTTTAATTTAAGTGAGAAAAAATACTTCGAGGACAATTCGAGGTACATTTTACACACATATAGGGAGCCCTCTATAAAAATAAATAGTTCGTTGTAATGACTTCATACTGAAGTTGATTCGTCTCCAAATATTATTTTACAATCTTTAAACGTTTATTTGAAAACTCTTGTTCATTCATTCACTCTCGTAATTTTTTTTCCTACTGAATCTTCATTTAGCTAAAATGACTCACGATAGTCTTCCCTAAATCCCGAAGGCGTATTAAAAGTCGGCAGTTTTCCTTCGAGGTACTTAGATAAAGTAATAATGATAAAGTAAAAGTGGTAAAGTAGTAACCCAAGATATGGAAATTACTACGAAAAGAAATTTCCAGATAAGTACAGTTTTTCGTGAAGACATTAAAAAATTCACTAGTTGGTAAAACGTTTAAACAAGAATATATGTTTAAAATCGGCTTGAGAATAGTGAATCTGCACTCAGGATAAAAGAGAATTAATGGCTTGAAACGGGGCCATAGAATCGCGCGACTAGAAACGCGAAAAACGAATAGAGCGTGAATTTTGAATCCAACATTCACTTGCACTCCACGAAATAATTAATAAGTCAGGGGCGCAACAATAGTCACAAGGCAATGGGTGTCAGAGCCGCTCTATAAATGAAAACTAAAAAAAAAATAAATAATTTAGTGTGAAATAGTATTATACAATAATTTAACATAATTTTAACAGTGGAAAAAAAATTGTTTATTCACACCTTTTCAATTTTGGTTCGTTTAATAATTTGGACACCCACACATATCTGAGAGTTCTGACACCTAAGACACCGGGGTTATTGCGCTCCTGATAAGGGTTTAATTAGTACATGCTTTCTTCGGAATTTTTGCCGAAAAAAAAATCGTACGTTATCTTACGCACTTACAGGGGACAGTAACATATATAAAATGAGCAAACGAAATTATATAAATAATCTATAATACATTGTTAACGAGGATAATTAATTTACAAGACTGTGCCCTTAAACATTTTCTCTTTTCACACACTCACACATACGCAAACTTAAAATATTTTAAACATTTTAATACAATCTTACTCTTGAATGGCTTATTGCCTCCTTTCATAATGAGTAGGAATTCCACAATGAAATTCACTGCACTAAAATCAGTCAATTAGGTGCACTTATATCGACAAAATCGATATGTTCTCACTAATTCATTGCGGCTTTCATAGTACATAACGCAATTTCTGTTATATTGTTGACGTTAACTCATCTGGACGGACGGATTTCTATAATCGCATTCGCTGAATTTTCCCATTATATTATACTCCACTTCGTTATTTTCACATTTATTGTTCATAATCAAAAGTCTATAAATAGAATTTACGTTCTTTTAAGAATTAATGATATTTTTTCTTTCGGTACTCATTTTTTGAGTAGATTTGTCGTTATAGAGTGAAAAAAGTCCTGGTTTTAATATTTTTTTATAAAATGAAGAGACTGAATTCTAGTTTTTCTTTTTTTATAGTTCGGTTGTAGTTTCCACAGGACTTTGGTCACCCAAATAAGTAAATCCAAGGTGTGAATAGTCTTTTCTTTCTCGGAAAACGACATTATCATTAGACGGGCTGGGACTTGGAAGATCTCCAGCCTGGTTATAAAGGGGGTTGAGAATTGGCGTGTGATGACTGTTTAAAGTACTTATGTCGTTTCCATTTTTTCGCCCCAAAGTTGACCGACGTAGTGACTGCATATTTGAATCGGCGTGGTTTCCGGCGATGCTCGAAGCTCGAGCTGTTGTCGCTGCTTCGGAACTAACAGGACTTTGTTGACCTGAAATTTTTTCAACAAAATGCCTTTAATTTAAGATATTAATTATATCTTTCAAGTCGTCCGGAAATAATGTAATTTAAAATCTTCTAAAAGATTAAGAAAAAAAAAAGATTAAGTAAAAGAAAAAGCAAAGTTTCTAAAGATCAATAGTTCCGACAAGGAAAAGAACTTTTTTACTTCTTCACTGACTTGAGAAATACAAGATCTAAAATACGAAGATCAAATAATTAATTATTATTATTTATAAATAATAATACAGTAAGATGGTTTTTTCTGTCAGAGAAAAGGTTGTATTAACAAGTATGAGAATAAAAAATAATAAATAATTATACCTGTACTTTCGCCGTGATCTTTGGTGATGTAGCTCACATTATCGAGGCTAAATGCATGATTTTTGTTGCTAAAGTCAAGCTGTAAATCATTATAACTATCGTTATCGTCCACAGGTACGCTCATCTGAAGAACTTGTGTTTCGTACTCCTTCAAGTTTGGCTCTACGTAAACTGGGTCATATCGCGGAACAACGTACATGCGCTGCATGCGATCCTTGTACGCCTTATACCTATTTTTAAATCACAAAAGCAAATAAAAAATTAAAAATAATCTTCTCGCTTACTACACCGAACTTTATTATTGCTTACGCGAGCATAAAACACCGCTATTTTCCATTATTAAATTTTTTTTTGACCCAACAAACAAAATTAATCATACTCTACAAAACTGTGAATATGCTAAATTTAGTTTATTGTCTTTTAGTTCACTCTGTCCCTATATATATATATATATATATATATATA